>BROG01000086.1:1000000-1055000 GCA_030159075.1 Atrina japonica | reverse complement strand
ATTCCCTGATAGTAACGATCACACTGAATCGTACTCGTCTTGGTCTCCTGTTGTAACAAAAAAGTTTTTTGAATGGCTTCTGCATAGATGCTCTCCATTTTGATTTTTTTTTTGTTTCTCTAAACGATGTTCAACGAGTAAGAGAAGAAACGCTCACTCGACATGTGACGTCACACCCTGTTGGGACCCAAGTATGCTTTATATTCCTTTACTTCAGCATGGCCAGAGTAAGAAGATGTATAATGCCCCTGATGGACGGAGAAGAAGAAAGAGACTATTGGAAGGAAGGTAGGTCCGAAGAAAACCAGCATTGAGGAGTGGATATAGTTAGTAAATGCAGAAAAAAGTAACAAATGAGCGAAATCCTTTTTATGCCATCGCAAATAAGCCAAAACACAAACGGCCCTTTTCAGGGCCACCTAACATTTACTGATTACAGTTCTGTAGTTTCTATATCTGTAAATTAATAAACAAGTTCTCATCGTACCCTTATTCTCTCTGTATCTCTTATACTCTTTGTAAGTCTCATAAAATTGTGTTACACACTTATACTCTGTATCCTTTAAGTCTCATACAGTTGTGATACGTATACTCCTTCTCATAGAGTTTTTTCAATTGTGCTTTATACCGTATACTCTTTTACCTTTGTGTTACCTTGTCCACATTCTACTCTGTAGATACATATTAGTCACTAGGTTTACATCTTATACCAAGACACAATACACAGCCACCAGATCAGTTTTCAATAAATTTAATACCCTTGAACTTTGAAACACATAACTTTGAAACACTATGAACTTTGAAACATTTATAACTTTGAAACAGTCTCGAAACACATAAAACTTTGTCTCACTACTACGGTTGATCTTGCCCATACAGCGTGGATCGGTTGGTTCGGATTCCTTGACATGGTGACACTGAACGTATTTACATCAAACTATAACAGTACAAATGCTCTTCTTTACAAGTCACACAATCACTTCTGTTCTGTTTCCACTTTCACTTTCTTGGTCGATTTTTCTCCCTTCTTGAGCATCAAGTTGAGTTTACGTTTGGCTTCTGTTTGAGTCTGTTCAGGACATTCATACGCCCAATCACCTGACTGATGACATGACATTTATAACATTGGTCCGATTAACGAGACTGAGTTTCTACTTTGTTTTCATGTTCTACCCTTACTGATGATGATGATAATGACGACGACGACGACGATGATGATGTTGATGGTGATGAAGATCATGACGAGTCGTTATTCTTAGGACATTTAGGAGAAAAATGTCCAATTTAACCACAAATGAGTCTGTGGTGAAGGCTAATCTTCGTAACCCATATACGATTTTCTGACTTCTGGGTGTAATTAATCCTTTAATTCTTTGATGCCAGCTGTAATGGCTGTGAGCACTTCCCTCATATTCTTAAATGTTGATAGGAAGGCATCCCGTAACAGACCCTTGGCAGCATTTCTTTCTTGCTTTTCATCCAACTGTTTTAAAGTTTTGAGAACCTCATTAAAATCATCAGCCCCTTCTATGTAAGGTGTACAATTAGGATAATAATTAGGGTGCGTCTGATTCAAATGATGTTCGGTGTCTAAATTTCACTTTACTTTATACCCATTCTTCCTATTCTTCATCGTTCATGTCATGTAATTGTCTGCCACAAGAAGGGGCTCTATACAGGGTTTTTTGTTTTTATTCGTTTTATGTGGCTATTTTTCGTGGTCGTCCCCTCTTTCTTTTCACATTCCCTGTCCATTTTCGTCTTCATCTCTATGTCTTTTCCTGACTCTGTCCTTCTTTCTTTTCGTCCCCTTTACTCTGTCTTTATGTCTTCTCCACCGTTTCTCCCATTCTTTCTCTGTCTTTCTCTTTTCTCCATTTCAACAATATCAAAGTAAGGTGTTGATATGATGACTCTCGGTCATCAACTGATCAAGATTCTGTAATAAACTTCATTTTATGATTAATTCACACGACAACAATGAAATTTGGCAATCACTTTTCCACCTAGAAAATGAACTTTACGTCCCATGACATCTGTCAATTGTATTTCAATGGTATCAAAATACGTTTTAGTTAATTCCACATAATTGTAATGATGAGGTTACCAAAGTTAAATGAGCGATTGACCAGTTTGAAAAGGGACCACACGTAATAATGTTCACGATTGTGAACCCACAATTTGACTTTCGGCAATGTTACTGTAGACATAGATAGCACTCATGCCGATATTTAAATCGGGAGTATACCATGACATGTGTGAGACGTCGACCCATTTAGTCATACCCAGATGCATGTCAGTCGCTTCAAAGCCGAGTTTATAACCTAGTAGACTTGGTAATCGTAAACAAAAGATAGGAATAGATAGATCGGCTTTTAAACTCAATCAAAAATGGATCTAAAGCTGGGTTCATACCTTAATATAATAGTACATGCATTTTTATGTGAGAGTTCTTCTATACCACCAATGACATATTGACTAGAAAACCCTACTTTCATTTTTTCTATTAAAGCAGCAGGAGACGTGTAAAATCCCTAACGAAATCTAAGTCTCCAAATGTTCCCTACAAAAGGGATCCCCGACTTCACATCTGTTTTAGAGATGACATGGTCAAATTGTGGATCATCTAAGGAGATGTGTTTCTTAACCTTTATATTGACGATATTTCATTTCCTTCTTCTTGGGATACGTGGAGGGGTCCTGAGGATATTAAGTGTAACGACTGATTCCATAGGAACATAAACGGTGACCAGGACATCCATGAAATTGGCATTCGTTCCTATCGATTCTATTAAGCTGGGAGAGATCATTTCACTCAAAGCTACTTTCCATTCACTATCCATCATACTTAAAGCTTGAGGTAAATGAATTTTGAATACTGTTAAGGTATTGTCAGAAAAGAGGTTTAAACTAGAATCGCTAGGTAAAGTCATGTAAAAACTACCATGATCTTTAGAATCGAGAGTAGCCATGATACGTGCACTTAAGATCAAACTGTGTAATTGAACGCCTATCGTTCACACCCTTGTGTTTTATATCAACAACAACAACACCAAAGTAAAGTTTAATAGGTTTAATACTAAAACACAAATATGTTTTTCAAACAGTCTCAACGTTTCAAACAGTCTCAGTTTTCAATAACCATCAGGTAACGTGCAAAAGTTTTCAATTCGATGTCTCTTATCATATACTACACTCACTTCTTTAGTCATCGCCTGTGTTTTGACTTTATGCTGTTTATGAGGATACGGTACAAACACTTTCTTTTGTTGACCACGTAACATCTGTTTCAATGTACCTACGTTAACGCTAGAAGTTGTACGACTATCAAAAGTGATTCCGGTGACTTCACACATAGTTTTGTCTTGACGAGTCTTGTACGCATAATTTTAGACAAAGGATAAGATAGAATCACCATCTAATTCGTCTGTCCATCCTCCTAAACTGTTCACTATAGCGGGATTCCACTGCTGTGGGTTGTGTTGATAAATGATACTATTCCTTTCAAAATATAAAATGCGTTCTCCTAAACGTTCTAGGGTGACATAGAGATGTAAAAACAGGTGACCAGATGTCTAGACGGGAGAATGAAACTATTAAAATCAATGCGTCACGCGTACGTCATAGACACTATATAAGCTAGTTCTGTCTGAGTCTCGGTATTAGTTCATCATGGATAACTAATCAGACATTGATATGCAACCTGAAAATGAGAGGAGAAACATGAGAAACATTCTTACACGGAAGAGCCGTATTGTAGTGGTGCGATACAGGCTAATAGGTTCTGGTAGGACCCCACCATTACCTACTAGACCATCTTCATCTACTACACAACATCAGGGACCTTAATCACCTAGACCTAATCCTCCACTTCCAGCATATGTACAATACGTACTGGCTCAGGAAGCATTGCCAATCTTCGACAACACAAGACGGTGATTAATCGGCTAATGATAGAGAAAGAAAGAGAAGTTTGTCGTTGGCGACGTCTATAAAATAGAATAACAATCTCTTGGTAAAAAAATCATGGGACTTTAAAAAAATATAGAATAAATTCAGTTAGATCTCTGAGAGCTCATTTGTGATCCGGAGCTCGACATCGTCAGAAAACGTCTGCCAGCATGTGTGAGTGTTTGAATTTTTAAACATAAGACCTAATTTTATCTTATGAAACATGTACAAACTTGAAACTTTCAATATCTGATAAAAAATAGTGTTCTACAACGTTAACGTTAATAAGGTTTTCATTAATAAAAACTTAACTGTGCAATCAGGGGAATACCCGACTGATCAAAGTTGATGTAGATTCACTCCAGACCTCAAAACAGGGAAAAAGCATTGCACCTCGGCAAACTCACGTGAACTCTCGCCGACTCTGGCGACACTTACTACTAATTTTCCTTCAAACCATAAATCTGGAAAAACCCAACTTCCGATCTAAAAATAGATTCACTCCCAGCCCCAAAACTGGAAGAACCCAACTTTTGTTAGCATCCCAACTCTCGTCAATTGTCGTGAACTCTCGACAACTCTCGCGAACCATCCTACTTCGGATCTACTCATCTCACTCACCCAAAAACTGTAAAAACACAAACTTTCGGTTCTAAAAATATTTCACTCCCAATCTAAAACTGGAAAAACCCAACTCCTATATTTAGCATCTGACCTTTCGTGACCTCTTGTAACGAAGGCTCTCATTGGCTTGTTATCCAAGATGACCGCCCCACACCCTTTAACTTCCGGTTACCTACACGCTCTTGAGCTCAATGATTACCTCTTTCTAGAGTCGCTATGTCAATGCGACCTCACTTCCGGTATGATTTCAGAGGCAGCTCTATAGCACTCATTTTGAATGGACCAATCAGAATCCACGATTCTGATGACGTCATCAATAGCGCCACTGGTGGCGGACCCTTGTGGCAAAATTCAATATGCGTGCTATGAGGTGCATATAACTACTAACATGGTATTTTATCAAGTATCATCATGCAAAAATCAGTTATAATACTCGTTTTTATTGAACATCGATATCTTAGCAGTATAAAGCAGTATAGTTTTTATCTAAATACCACTATTAGCACAGATAAAAAAAAGTTACGAACTGTTCACACACGCTGGCTAACTTCGAATCACATGGGAATAGACGTCAACCAGCAACATGTAAACCACATGAAAACGAGAGACAATTTCCAGCGTATAATGAGTCAGATAGGTAAACCCATAAAAAATCTTCAATTTCTTATTTGCTACAGCTCCAAATCCCTTTTGATTCCGCTTTTATTCCACTGATGAAGAAAACAGTCCACCTGCATATATATATATATATATATATATATATATATATATATATATATATATATATATATATATATATATATAATATTGTGTGCACATATGATATTTGAATATATAACAAAGCTGTGAGCACAATATAATAAAAAATATACCCTATTCTATGTCAATAAACGAGCGCCGTAATTTCAGCACAAAGTATGAACAAATATGGAGATATAGGGTCACATTGTCAACAACCGGGTTCTAATTTAAGTATTGAAGAAAAATTATCTCCTTGATTAATCTTAGCTTTTATATTGTTTGTTAATATCTTAAACCATTTTAAATGGATGGGTCAAATTGAAAAAAATCTAGCATACTATTTATGAAATTCCATGTTATTGTATGAACCTGCTCTTGGCAATTAACTCCCAAATATTTAAATTGACTTTTCAAAGTTTATTTCATTGAAGTAAAACTTTCTTTTTCACCTTTTTGAAAAAACTAAAACTCTATTTGTGAAACTGACTGAAATCTATTGAAATATTGTAAGATTCACCATATGATATAAAATTAGGAGACAAATACACAAATCTGGTGAACATACTCATACACAACCTAAAACATTATCAATCATGCTGCTATATTTACACGTAACTCCACAAATATAACTGTCATGGCTCCTTCTGCTTTTTACAACTTATAAAAAAGGTAATAGCCAGGCATAAAGCAGATACAGTTTGAAATTATTTGTGTAAGAAGCGTGTGTATTGATAATACATATGTAGGTACCTGATGATTTTCAGAACGATTGTGTTTGTCTTTAAATTATTGACCCACTTCATGTCAGAAGTTCGTTGTTTTTTTAGGTTTATCTATTTATAACATATGACTAGTTATTAGAAAGGCCAAAAAGTAGTAACATTCCTTCATCACCTGCATATGATCTCAGATACCAAAGTAAATACCAAAATAAATATAATTAAATGGATTACAAATGCTGTTAATGAAATTAACGAAATTGTGGTCCAGTAACATAATAATTTTTTATATTATATCTATTTACAGGGATGGCACTATGATGATTGAAGTCTTTGACAACGTTTAGCGAAATCTGTTTTGGACTTGCTTGATCGATTCCCTCCAGAAATGAAATAAATATTCGGATGAAAATAAACATTCACGCAATGAACGTACCGGTATACCCATTTATATCAGACACCAAATTTCTTCATAATCATTGAACGATTCCCAGGATTTTAAAATCCTGTTATCAGTTTTTCTCATGAAGTGAAGAGTGAGTAGTTTTCTAGCAGGCAGGACGTGTTTTATACCTGGCTCCAGTAACAATGGGTAAAGATTTTGGAAATTCTTATATTATTTTCGGCTTCTTATACGAGTTGAAAATATAAGGGATCAAAATAAACCACTAATGTACATTGGACATTATTTGGAAATTTATACGAAAACGGGAAAGCAGAAAAAAGGGGGGATATCTAATTCTTCAAACGATACTGGTGACTTGAATCTGAATAGTACTCACGCCACAATGTTCTGAGAGAAGCAAACAGTGTTATAAACATATAAGCATATATTAACATTTCCCACAGCAATGTCCCATTGACTTTGTGTTAATCTAGACGGCGTTATATCAGCTATAATCGAAGTTCGTCACATGATCGGTACACAAAATACATAAACAAACAATACTGCCGCATCTCCACGGGTTGAACGTAAAAACGCAAGTCTAATTTTGAACTCAAAATAAATTGAATATTAATTTGTAACAAGAATATTTCTGAAAATATTTTTTTTATTTTGCATATGAAGCAAAATATTGAAAATATTTTATTGTTATTTATAGTTATATATAATTTATAACATTCGTAATCAACTGATGAAAACCTTTTTTTCAATGAAGTTTTCAAAAATGCCATTGCACTGAGTACATATATATTTTAATGTTATTTTATAATCCTCTCTTGTTCCTATATTCATTTTTAACCCAAACAACCAAATATTTCAGAAGATATCAAATGTTAAGAATAATCAACATTCTTTAATTGCTGTAAAAACCGAATCAATCAAATTGCAGACAAAATTTAAAAAGTACATATTCTGTAGCTTTTATAAAAACTATAATGTATAAAATATATATTTAATATATTCCGGAAAATTGTCACCTTGTCAAACTAAATACTGTCCGATGTTAAAAAAATCTATTCTTTTTAATAAGACGAGAAAAAATTAATAAAATCAAAATGTCATTTACATAATACATAATACATATCCAGGCATACTGCCATATTATTATACAGTTTTCCGGAAAATACCGTATCCGTTTTAAAGTTTTGTCTGTACGATTTCCAGATATACACTGGTTCAAAACTTGAAGCTCTTTGAATGGTAAATGCAACCTGTTAAAATAAGCAGTTTTGTTTTTACAATCCTAAATACCCCTTGTAGATATATTTGTACTAATATATTTCTGTTATCAATACGGTAATATGCAGATAATATGTAGCAAGGGTCACTTAAGATACGTGTTTACCACACTTTAAAGTACAATCTGCTGATCGCCAGACAGGTGACAAATCAGATAAGTATTTCAAGACAATGTTATAGATGTTCTTGTAGTAATACATGTATCACGTATAAAACATATCATATGCATAGAGCTCAGAGGCTAGCTAACGACAATTTAAGCCTATTGAATTTGGCGAAATAACATACATTGATTCAATAATTGTAATTTGTAGGTTGCATTGATAGGACAAGATGATAATTTTCTGCACATGGTATATATTATACCGGTACAGGCTGTCCATGTATGATAAATTCATATGTACATGCATGTATCTATGCATGTGTGTGCATGTCATGAATGAGGCATAGAGTTATGTGTGTATGTACTTGTAATATGTTTGTTTGTTTATTGTTGTTTAACGTCCCACTCAAGAATATTTCACTCATATGGAGACGTCACCAAATGCCGGTGAAGGGCTTCAAATTTTGGCCTATGCTCGGCACTTACGGCCATTGAGCAGTGAGGGTTCTTTAACGTACCGACACCTACTGTGACACGGGACCTCCAGCTTTTACTGTCTCATCCGACACGGGACCTCCAGCTTTTACTGTCTCATCCGAAAGACAGGAAACCAACCTGTCGCCGGCGGGACTCGAACTCACGACCTCACGATCCAGAGTCGAGCGCGCTACCGACTGAGCCAGGCCGGCTCTGTACTTGTAATACAAACTATACATATATAATCGACTATGTGCAAAAGAATACCAATAAGATACCTGTATTCAGTTATATTGACTATGCGTGGAATGGGATACCCATATATGTATATTCATATATGCACTGAATGCATGTATTTGTATGCATGTGTATATGTGTATGCCATATAATATATAACCTTCTATATGCAAAAGAAGAAGCTTAACATATACAGTTATATCTACTAAGCCTTGTATGGGCTACCCATGTATGAATCTCTATATGTACATGTGTCTATTTGTGTGAATGTGTGTAGGTCTAAAGAGGTAAAGTGGCACATCCGGGTTGAGTCAAAATCCAAAACAATACGGTCTACATTCCAAAAATAGGCTGTACAAGTAAAACATATTGCCTTGCGCGTACTCCATACATTAATGATTCTGTAATACTTTCTTGACGACAAGTAGCTTGTCACCCCTGTTATGTTTTGATTTAGACTCCCTGTGTTTGTAAACATGTGCCAATTTACCTTGGTAGACCTATATATTTCATACACAGCGCAAATCCATGTATATATCCTACTGTATGCAAAAGTATAAAAAGTCTCAGATACCTAGGTATAAATCATTAGGATGTCCAGGATATAGGTACAAATCTGATAAAAAATGGACAAACGCGGACCTCTTGAATTCAAGAGGTGGGATCAGCTGCCATGAAGGAGTAAGCATCCCCTGTCAACCGGTCACGCACGTTAGTCTACAGTCAAATTAAAATGAAATACGTGAGGAACGAATCTCGTCATAACTTGTACAGACATCTCAATAACCGCCAACGAAAAAGCAACTCAACATTTCACTGAGTGAAACGGAGTAGTCGCAATAAGACAATTATACCGACCGTAAAATTTGACATCAAGCGCGGTTTTCGATATCCCTGTGTCAATAATTTGTCAGTGAGTAGTTTACCTCTGTATATGACATGTTCATATGTTGAACACGCCCTGTCATATCGGATCATTTGTGAAATATAAACTCCATATACGGGTGATTGTGGGATATTACTACTTAAATACGGAAAATTAACGATGGGAAAGTTAGTTAGTAAAATGTCTAAGTATGAAGCGTGTGTACTTGATTCTGTTGTATCTTTAATTTCTAGTTCGCTGGGATATATCGCATTGACATATGTATGGAAATTGTCATTATTTATTGACAAAACGTCATCGATATATCTAAATGTCAAATTAAAGGACACCGCTAACTTTTTCGTGTTTTGATTCAGCAGTTTCTGAATGAAGTCTGCTTCATATGAATAAAAGAACAGGTCAGCCAATAAAGGAGCACAATTGGTTCCCATAGAAATGCCGACAGTTTGTTGAAAGTCCACGTTTCCGAACATTATAAATATATCGTCTATTAGAAATTCCAGCATCTTTTTTATATTATCTTCAGTCTATTTATGTGTAGAATCAGAGTTTTGTTTGTCAAAATAAGTATCATGATAACCCATCACTAGGTATTTAAATTTCCGGGCACCGGAACAGTTGTCTATGATGCTAAAAGTCTCTCCTTTAATTTTTTATGTAGAATTGTAGTGTAAAGAGTAGAGAAGTCGTATGTTTTAATACTGTGAATTTGAGAAAAATTGTGTGAATTCAAATTTTTTAAAAGTTGTTTAGAATTTTTAAGTATCCACATCTGAATTACACCGCTTCTGGAATAAGCAACTGAACAGTTCTGCTGAAGTTTCTCCTTAACGGCTGTTAGTATCTTGGTAAGGAGTAAAGATACAGGTTTGGTAGAACATTTGCTGGATCCTGCTATGTACCTCTGTTTATATGAGATTTTGTGAACAAGATAATTCCCACTTTTTGGTAAAACTCCTGGTAAATCAAAAGATCAGGACATGATACTCCTAGTACATAGGACATTAAATTTAAATTTTGTATTTAACATATTTGATATAAGTATACACTAAATCCTAATATAATGCTGTGTGTACTACCTGTATGTGGCATGTATGATTTATGTTTATATATTCCAATCTGATGCGCAAACTGATGAAACAAAGAAATAAAGAACTTGATGAACAGTTTGTTACCCCGTGTAAGAGTTTAAAGTAAGATCTGTACGCTGGGTGGTAAGAGTTATAAATGAAATATAATTATTTGGTACAGAACTATGAGAATGCGACGAAGTATATGCAAATAAACATTTAGTGCGTACCGAACCGAAAACTTTATTTATGAACATTACTCTCCGGAATGTAACTTTAATTAATTCCAGTCAATGGATTTATTAATTAATAACAGTATTGTACTCACTATCACGTCCGGGCAAAGTAGCATCAACATCATTTTCATCATAATTAGAATATTTAAAATGTTTAAAAATACATTCAGAACAACCTTTCGTACAATCCTATGACCTTTATCACAACATATTTATTTAGCAATGACCAATAACACTTCGCAAAAAGGTAGTTTGCTAATAAATGAATATTGATACGCATTGACTAGCTATTTCAACGTCTTTTTATACTCTTTGTTTTGCACATCATAGCATCATTGTAATCAATTGTTGAACGTTCTCTATTTAGCAACTTCTTAGATTTACGATATGTAACATAATAATCCCTATCAAAATACATTTGACAGCATACATTTTAGTTTTTTTAACTGCTAATATTAGTTTTAACAAACATGAGAGCATGCTCAGCTACATTCTTAGTATTATTATAATCATCTACAACTTTATTAATAATAGAAATACTAGTGTAATTAGGTGCAATATCTCCCAGTGCATTCAAGAGCCAAAATCTACTATTATCCTCTAACGTATCCGCCAAAACTAAAACTCATTTTGGTTTTACGGTAGATTCTCCTTCACATGGTTTTATATCAGAGTCGTTTATACTGTCTGAATCAGGTATTTAGACAATTTAATGTCAAATCTGAACATAATTGTAAACAAAAAGCATTTTGAACATCATTTTGTATGTGATCGAATGGTATTGCATTAAAATCACATAATTAAAAGCTAGAAAAAAAACCGATTACATAGTCTAAAACGGAAATTATTACATAATAAATGACCAATATCTCTATCCCTGCCCACTCTACCATTTACAAAGAATATCTTCAAAAGCGAACTTTCTTTTCTGTGGTCCTGGTCATAATATGACCTAGATATATCGCGATGTATGGCCTGTACTGGATGTAGACTATACAGTGAGTGTGCTACAGATTTAGTCTTGTGTTTCCGATTTCTTTCTGCTTTTTTTGTTTTGTTTTGTGGTAATGTATGGCTTTTAACATTAAATAAATAAGAAATAAATATGTGATATTCTATTCTTTATTGATTCGTTCATGCATTCCTACGCCAAAAAGTAAAGCGGTTAACACTCGGATCACGTAACTGCAAATACTGAGATATGCAATACTTCGCTCTGTATACTTGCAGTCTGTATGTGAATATAACATAAGATAAGATACGAATATAATGAATGCACTTTTGTGTTGTCAAATGGTAACAATGGATAGGATACGAATATAATACCAATAGGTTTGTCTTGTAGTATAAAAAAATACAAACGATATTAACTGTTTTAAATAGTTGGATATTTTGGTTAAAATGAAGGCTAGGATCACCAAACAGAAGCAGTTCAGTGTTAAGATTAAAAGTTAAGGTCGAGATGTATTTGTTGCGAAATGTGATGTACAATGGACATTCTAAAAGGTAATGCCTAAAATTCTCTATATTCTCACAAGTACATTGTGGACTATCGATACTATTTTTTCGTAATTAAATGTTCTTTTAGAATACTACAGTTTAGGCGTAATGTAGTGTGAAGTATTTGAGCTTTCCTGGTGCCGGTATATTAATATGCAGGAGGGGATGTTATTTACCGTTGTGAATAACATCCTAGCTGATACTAGGACACTTACAATCCGTGTTGAATATGTCATCAAATTATGTGCAGTTATCTCTGTATCTTGTAGTTTGCCACTATTTTCGTGATTTTAATGCATCCACAGTGCCTTTGACCGACACATTATTATCTTTGATATCATTGCATTTGTTTTTAATAAATACACAAAAATATCTGAAAATACCTTACCGCCATGTTTAGATGTATTTTATCCGGCATGTTGACATAAATAGATGTGAAGCAATCGCAAATACTTGAAAATAAGTTTCCACGGCGTTAATGTAGTATAAGCAAACAAAAAATAAAAAAATGCTGAGTTCTATTCAATGAATACTCCATCGATGGAAATAATAATTTATGTTAAATTCGTCATTATTGTCATTCTATTTTATATGTTACATATACTTTCGTTTATATATTTACATCTGACATTCATATCGAACCACTTGCACAACTTGAGCATTGGATGATAAGATGTATTTATCATTTCATATGCTTTTATTTGATTCGGGGCAAAGTTTGGTTTACCTGGCGCTAGCTGGGCCTCCTTGGCGGTGTGGTTAGAGCATCGCGCTTTAAACCGTGACGTCTCTCAACTCTTGTAAGTACAAGTTCGAGTCCCTCTGGAACCTAAGCTGATATTGTGAGGACAATTGGTAGTTTATTCGTGGAAGGTCGTTTGTGTCTTCCCGGGCACATTGTAACCGGGTTATTTTCCTCCAACATTAAAAACTATCCGCATCATATAACTGAACAATTGTTGAGTGTGGCGTAAAATAATCAAACAATCCAATCTATCGCTAACCAGTGGGTCGGTGATCGTAACCAGGGTCTTTCGTTCACCACTAACAAATGGTCGGAACAATATATAGTGTGTCTTCAACCAGTATTTAAAATTATTCTTTATTTATCTGTGAACTTACTAATCTTATAGAAATATATACTTGCGATTTGCTTAGACACAATTTATTTCCAAAAGGAGTTCAACATAACACAATCAAGACACTGAATATGCCGTTATCAGTATCCTGTTAAATGTTAAGTACGGATGTAATCTTGCTTAACTCTCATTATTTTCTTTCAAATCAAAAGCGTACTTTACGCCCATTTACAATGAATATAATACGTTACATTGTATCTCGAAAGAAATGTCTTTCTATCTTCAAACCATATCAACATCCTATTGAACTGAAAGTGAAGAACGATATATTGTATTGGTTGTTATTGTCGACGGTTATAATGCACAAAGTAGAATACGAAACTTTGTTCTGTGTGAAACAGGAACAACAGAAATGGACGTCACATTATCAATAGGTCTTGTACTGATACAAGCGGTGTACAACCCACTTTATTAAATTTCAGCATATCTTCATATCTAATGAACTCGTTACCTTTTTTCAAAGATCAAAACGATTTTTTTTTTTAAAAAAAGATCGGTTTTCTAATTGCATTTAACTTCTAAGTATAAAATGTCTGAAAACCAAAGTCTAATTCTTTAGTATATCCTTTTTTAGATTCAAATTTCTGAATGATGTATGTTTGGTAAGAATAAAAGGTTACACAATAAAGGAGAACAATTGATCCCCATGGGAATGCCGACAGTTTGCTGAAATACAAGGTCTTCAAATGCTACAAATATATTGTCTTTTAGAATTTCCATTAGAATAAGCATCTTTTTATATCAATTTCGTTCCTCACGTATTTCATTTTGATTTGACTGTGGACTCACGGTGGATATGACATGAGATGCTTACTACGCCATGGCACCTGATTCCACCTCTTGATTTCAGTGTATTCATGTGTTGAATCAGATTGGTGTTGGACGAAAGAAGTATCATGATATGACTAAATATTTAAATCTTCGGGTACGACTTTTTGTGTCTCTTTTAATTTTGCATGTGGAATAGTTATGTAAAGAGTAGTATGTTATGATACTATGAATACGAGGAAAATGGTATGCCTTCAAATTTTTTAAAAGCTGTTTAGAATTTTGAAGTATCGACATCTCATTTACATTACCTCTGGAAATAGCAAATGTACAGTGTTGCTAAAGTTTCTCCTTCACGGCGGTCAATATCTTGGTATGGAGTAAAGATAAAGGTTTGGTGAAATATTTAATGGAGCATTTCGAAAAAGATGAATAAATTAATTAGATTTGAAGAGATGCTGAAAGTTATGAAGTACTGTAAGAAATGAAGATAGCTCCAACTATACTCTAAATCTTATATTTATTATTGCAATATCATCAATAAGTAGAAGAAACTATGATTTTAACAACAATCATCAATGTGTAGTCCAAACCCCTAGAGTATGATACCATAATGTTTTTTTCTATCTTGGAACAAATTTTAGAATAATCTATTTTAAATTTGAGCTCAACGTTTGACGTCTTATAGACAGAAAGGATTGTCTTGGCCATTTGATTTGGACTTTTTAAATTTAAACTTTGGAATTGAGTTTGCCACTTCTGGTAGACCGGTTGAGTTCCTGGGGATTTACATAAAGTCTGGTATTTTGTTACAATCTTATTATGCTATACTAGTAATATAAAAATATATATAGTTACCAAAGCATTAATCGTTAGATGGTTAAGGAGATAAAATATAAATCTGGTGAACATGGGACAAACACGGACTTCTGAAAACTCATAAGTGGAATCCGGTACCATGTAGGAGTAAATGTAAATTGTTCATTGCTCACCCCCCACTGCGATTTCACAATGGAATTAGAATGAAATAAGTAGGAACGAATATTCGTTTGTTTGGGTTTTGTTGTTGTTGTTTAATGTCCTACTCAAGAATCTTTCACTCATATGGAGACGTCACCAATTGCCGGTGAAAGGCTTCAAATTTTGGCCAATGCTCGGCACTTTCAGTCACTGAGCAGTGAGGGTTCTTTAACGTGCCGACACCTACTGTGACACGGGACCTCGGTTTTACTGTCTCATCCGAAGGACAGGAAACCAACCTGCCGCCGGCTGGACTCGAACTCACGAACTCACGTTCAAAAGTCGAGCGCGCTACCGACTGAGCCAAGTCGGCTCACGAATCTTCGTAAAGCACAATCGGTAAATTAGTTCCATAATCACTTTCGAATAAAACTTGCGAAATATTGGCATTAAATGTGATTCCTGTAATAAACAACTCATTAGAAAATGGTTTGCTTTAGTATATGAAAAGGTGGACACGATCCGGAATATCGGATTATCTGCAATATATTTACAAAATATGCAGATGAACAAGGGATATGACTATTTAAATGTGGAAAATGACGGTAGGAAAGATTAATTGTCACGTTTGTCGTATAGCTGGCTTGACTTGGTTGTGATTTTCCCGTTTGTGTCCTCAGTAAGAAAATGTTCAAGTAAGAAGATTCTTGATTCTGGGGTGTCTTTAGTTTCTAGTTCTTTGGTATAAATTGCAGTGACATATGTATGGTAATTCTTATTACAAACTGACAAAACGTTCTTGATATATCTAATTGTCAAATTAAAGGCCGCGGCTACCTTTATCGTCTTTTGATTCAGAAGTTTCTGAATGGAGCCATATGAATAAAGAAACAGGTCATTTAATAAAGGGGCACAATAAATTACCACTGGAATGCCGACGGTTTGCCAAAAGACCTGGGCCCAGGACGATAAAACTATTCTTAAACAATATTTGTTACCTAGCTTCAAAATTTTACTCTAATCGTGAGGATTTTCTAAACTTTGATAAAACAATTTTTCTCAGACAAATTTCTTTCTCAAGTGATAAAATACAGTTTAATGAAATATGTATCATGATAACCAGTGACTAGAAAATTTAATTTCCGGGTACACCTTTTAGTGCAAAAATGTTGTCATTGAGACTAAAAAGTCTCCCTTTTAATTTATCATGCGAAATTGTTGTTATAAGAGAAATTGTCGTTCTTGGGGTAGTGAAAAAATCTAATTTGTATCTGGAAAAAGCCCTGCATGGAAAAAAGTGACAGTGTGGGCTGTGATGAGTTTTACTGGAACTATCGGACCTTTTTTCAAGATAGGGATGGAGTGAATAGTGACTTGTACCTAAACATTTTGAAAAAGAAATTCCTACCATGTGCACAGAAGAGGTATTTATGAAGGGGAAACTTGGTTTCAGCATGACGGAGCGACACTACTTACAGCCAAATTTGTTCTCAGTTGGTTGGATAAAACATTTTTTGACAAGCTAATTTCCTTTAAAACAGCTTACATATGGCCTCCTCACTCCCCACAATCGAGCCCTCTTGATTTTTATTCATGGGGATATTTAAAAGACGCTGTATACAAAACACAGACGATTTTTTTTATCGGAACTCAAGTTTGCAATTAATCGTAAATTCGCAAAATTTCTGTCGAGACACGTGCTGCTGTGATCAGGAGCTTTAAACATCGTGTTGTTAACGTCGCCATTTCCCAAAAGAACATCATTTGGAACATATCTTGTAAATTTATCTTTTATTAACAATGCAAGTTACTTTAATTTTTTTTTTTTTGCATGAAAATATCTGGAAATTTGTCATATAACACTAAGAAAATATTCAAATCTAACAATGCAATCAATGTTTTACTATTTTATTTCAAGTTGATAATAAACAACTGAAATGATATCAGATATTATGGGACACCCTGTATAAAGATTAGACATATGATTTGATTCTATGGATTTTAGAAAAAATTGCGTGTATTTAAATTTTACAAAAGCTAAATCTAATTTTTTTGTATCCACATCTGATTCACACCGCTTTCCAGGATAAACAATTGTGCAGTGGGCTACGTTTGTATGTAGCAATACCAAAATTAGTATCAAACCTTAGTTCTGATAACAGACAATTATTGTAATGTGCCTTACAAACAAACACAGTGTTATTTGAAGCTTTGTCTGCTTTGTCCACCACATTCATGTAACTTATCCAGTTTGGCATTCTATGTCACTGAAAACAGGACAGCACGTTTTCACTATTCCTTCGAGATTTTTTTATTCAATATTTTATCAATTATTGCACAGTTTTCAATGGAGACCCGGTTTACTTGAAAAAATTAGTAGTATCTCCTTTTGATTTCAGTATAACCATAACGATTATATATATATATATATATATATATATATATATATATATATATATATATATATATATATATATATATTAATTAATTAATTAATTATAGTATTATAGTAATATTCGCTTAATACGTAAACTTATAAGTATCTTTGGCGATTTTTATATGAGAGGTACCCATACACATAACGCGTATAGTTCTATATTTTCATTTATATATGATAGAATGTTTATAAAAACCGATATCATTCATTGCATTAGTATATTGATAATTCCACTGCAGTTAGGACGGATTGGGATGATTAAGTGCTATTTTTCGAGTTCTTGTGATATTATCTGGCCAAAATTTCATAATCTAATTCTGACACCAAGAGTCTAAAATTTTAAAGTAATCTTTGTGAATCCAGAATATATCTTCACCCCCAGCAGATAATAAAACATTTATAAACTGCAATGAAACTGGTTAATTTATTACTACTACGGAAACATTATCATTATAACTACACCATTATACGGCATTGTTTAATACACTCATTCAGAAAAATAGCAAATTACAGACATCTCCATTGTTTTCTACTCATTGTGTAATTACCATATATATTTTTTTACCCGGAAATGAACTGTGACCCTATCACGTTTAATAAGATGTTTATCATAATATTCAATACTTACATCATTTGTCTCTGTATCAAACAAATAATAAGTGCATCAAATTTATAAAAATCATTCACTGGTATTCATTTTTGGCGGAGTTGTCGTTCTTGATATTATACATATAACTCTTTTATAAGATATACCTGAGCCTGAATTCACCAGAATAATTTCCACAGTCCTCAAGTCAAACTAACTTTTCATAATTAAACTGTACATGACTGGACATGATGGCATGCAATGTTTTTTGTAAATATTGAGTACCGTACTCAATGTATATATTCATTTTTCAGGAAAATCATTAGTGTGACGCAAAAATTTATATATGATGGAAGAAAATAATAATATGTCTCCTATCCACTCAAATCCAGGTCAGTAAATTTGGTGACCCCGAGTATTTACCTTGAAGTAGAACGACTTGCACAGATTTAGCTTTTGATGATAATTTAATTTAACATTCATATGTTTTATTTCGTCTCGATTCGGGGCCTTTGTGGCCGAATGGCTAGACTATCATGCTTTAGATAAGGATTTCTCTTATTTATTTCAGTGCGGGTTCGAGCTACGGTAGAGACTAAACTGATTTTCTGAAAATGTTTGCCAGTCTACATGCAGACGGTCGGTGCACGTGGATATTGGTTTACACGGTTACCGGGGTTTACTCATGTCCCACCAGGTAGCCACATTATAAATGAATATCTTGAGTGTGAAGTTAAATGTTATTTAATTTTTTCTTGATTCATCTGTGGACCAACTTTTAAAACTATATATGCAATTTGCCAAAACACGAAATGTAACAAGATCATTATGCGTCAAACGATATGATCGCTCAAAATGTCATTTTCATCATTCTGTTCTTCTAGTTCTATCTAATACACAGATGCAATGTTGCCCAAATTTGCTTTTTAACTTACATCTTATAATTGTACTTTACGCCCATGTCATGTACAATAAACACGATATGTTATCTCGCATCTGGAAATGCCTTTTTATATACTCAAACCACACAAACTTCCTATTGAACTAGAAGTAATAAACGATATTTTGTGTTGGTCGTTATTGTAGATAGTAGAATACGAAACTTTATTCTGTATAAAAAGGTACATGAGATGGGCATCACATTATTAATAAGTCTTTTACTGATACAGTCAGGAATTTGTGTAAATGATCTTCAGGAAAATAATGAAAAAATTATACAAGGAACACTCGAATTAATAGAATGGAATAAATTCTTACTCCAAGATCTAAAGGCTATAGGTGAACAACTATACGATGTAAGAAACATGGTCCGTGGAGTTGGTCAGAATTATTGCAAAAATATCGGTAAGCAAAACAGCGAAGAAACTAAGATTTTAACATCAATCCATATTAAACTTAAATAACTACAAATTGGTATTCAAAAACAGATTTAGGAATGCATTTCGGTTATTTTGTTGTTGTTGATTGTTTGTAACTCTGCATCTTCAGTTTTAAATTTGAGTTCAACTGATGAAGTCTAATTGACAGAAACATCCTCTTGAGCATATGTTTTGGTCCCTATTTGCCTTATGTTATAGTATATATGGTATTATCTTTATGATATATAGAGAATGTATTTTAAAAATAGTAATGACGCTTTTAAGAAATATATAGACAAAAAATTTGTATGTATGAATATTTGAAAAGGTTATGAATTTAACACCTTTAACCTGGAACGTGGTTTTTATATCTCAAAGATGATCGCATATGCCAGTGCGTGTTCAACATATGAGCATTTCATATACAGACGTAAACTACCTACTTACAAATTTTTGACACAATGATATCGAAAATCTTTGATGTCAACTTTCCACAAATTTTACGGTCGATATAAAAGCATTGTTTGCTATTACTCGGTTTCACTGAATGAAATGTTGAGTTACCTATTCTATAGCTGTTGTTGAGTCGTCTGTACCAACTGTGACGAGGATTCGTTCCTCAACAGGGAATGCTTACTCCCACATGACACCTGATCCCACCTCTAGAGGTCCATGTTCGTACAATGTTCACCAGATTTGTATATGTACCCTGAAAATCCTGAAGATTCATACTTTGGTGTCTGAGATTTTTTTTATAATGTCCATTGATTCGTAAAAATACTTTTTTTCTTCCTTTTACAGTGAATCCAAAAATGAATCAAAGCAGCGGAGGTGGCTTTTGATCAACAGACAATTTGATTCATGATTCTCATTGAAGTTTTCACATCTGTAATATGGTTCATATGATTCTCGCGGACGTTTATATTTCTATTATATTTTAACATAAAAGGTAATATGATTTTCACGAAACTGTTCACATCTAATGTATGATTCATATGATTCTCATGGAAATTTGCACATTATATGAAAATTTATCGGTAAAAATTGCATTAGAATTTATGTAAATATGTATTAGTCTTGAGTTTCGTAAAAAGAAATGAAAGCATTACAAATCAAATTTGTTTATAAAAGGTTAATCATTGATCGTGGACCTACAGATATGCTATATGCATGATATATATGGAACGCCAAAACCACATTAATGCGTTAATCCTAGTTTTCTTATTTAAACCCTGGTTTTCTTCAGTTAAACCTAGTTTTTCTCTGTAACCTACATGAATTGAAGAAAGTCTCTGTTTAACTGAGAAAAAATAGGTATAGCTGCGTAAAAATCAATTAAGTGAGTATTAATGTGATTTCGGTGCAGTTAATCCTAGTTTTTCTCAATTAAATCTAGGTATTTTCCAGTTAATGTTGGTTACGAGGAAAACAAGGATTAACAAGAGAAAAACTAGGTTCAACTCGTAACCCACATTAACTGGAGAAAAACTAGGTTTAACTGAATAAAATAAGGTTAATCTCGAGAAAAACTAGGTTTAACTCATAAATGCGATTTTGGCATTCTTTATCAGTTAAACATAGTTTTTCTCAATTAAACCTAGTTTTTTCTCCAATTAAATCTAGATTTTCTCAGTAACCCACACTGACTTGAGAAAAACTAGGTTTAACTGCGCCAAAATTAAAAAAAAATAGTTTAACTGAAAAACTAGATTTAACTGGGCCGCAATCACAGTAATGAATATTAATGTGATTGTGGGGCAGTTAAACTTAGTTTTTTCTCAGTTAATTCTCTTTCGCACGGCTTTCAAGTTAAACAGGTCGGGTTTCGATCGAGGTAAACAATTGCATCCATTCTCATCGCAATTGCGGTAAGTATATGGATAGATAATGGTAAGATCATTCCAATTGCATGTTTTCAACTAAATGTTCGATTTAATTTAGCGTGTAAATCCTTGTTTCTGTAATTTTGTGCCTTCGCTTAAATAAAGCACATGGTGCAATACACTTTGAACTATTCAAACGAGCTTTCATATTGAGTTGCATCTTATGCTATCTTTCAATATTTTAAAGTGAAATTAAAGCCTCGATAAATATGCATAAGTAACTACACTGATACTCCGTTGCGAGGTATCGATTTGTTGCAGTTTTGCATAAAGTGCTGGTGTTTACATTAGAGTTCCAGTTATTTAAATGTCATAAGATGAACATTGCAACGTATCTATCTTAAGATTCAAGTTGAAGGAAATGGTATCCCAACAAAAAATTGCATAATTGGATCCTCCATTATCTAGCTTGCCTTTTTAGAGACACATACAAGGTCTGGCAGATTGGGTTTAGGACTGAAGAGATTACACTGTCGGATATGGAATGCTTCCGGATGTTCATGACTTAGTTAATACAAAAGGCATTCCGGACATTTTACTCATGCATTTTGGTACTAATGACTGCTTTGATATGTATGTCTTTGGATATTCTACATGCCGAGTTCTCAATACGCTATTAATTTGGTCACAGCTGTTGCCCAGGTTAGCATGAAGGGAATTACTTGATGTTTGCGCAATGAATGCAGCACGTGAGCGTGTTAATAGGGCAGTTGCAGCCAAAGTGCTAGCACTAATGATGCTTATATTAAATATCCAGAAATAACTGTTTCTGGGCATTAAATAATGAAAGGCATTTGCAATAATTCTTAATCACTGGTCATTAGAGTCACCTTGACTAGGGTGGACATTGGTGTCTCCTTGTGCACTTGTGAATTGTTGAAGTGTTGTTTTGCAAACTGATAACAAGAAATGTAATTTGACTTTCAAATGTTAAAATTGTTCAGAATTTCATTTGAATCATTGCTGTTTGAAAAATGTTGAATTTGTTGTTGTTGGGCAAGCCATTACAAACTCGTTGAGCCGACTGCCTTGTAATATGAAATTAAAACCGTCGCATTGAAATGTCTATTATATGTGTTAAATCTCTTTAGATAATAAAACTTATTATTGAAAAATAAGTTGGTTTATTTAAAGGGTAACTTGAAGCGAAATGAGCTGTCGTAGGTGAAAAATCTTACATGCCCATTTTAACATTTTATCTCATATATATTCCAAAGAGACCATCTGGTGGTTAGAATGACGAATGCATGTGTAAAATTGCAGCAGTCTTGCCAAACATAACCCGTAATATCAGTTATTGTTTGTCCGCCATTACTTTGAGCATTGCAAATTAACTTTAGGTAATTTTTTACGAAGATTACCGAGTGTCCAATAAACACGTGCGATTTTGCAGTTAATACACATTCTATTCTATTTATCATTTGCATTTATTTTCGTACATCATCATTTCATACCTAAATCAGGCAAAGTTGGTCTTTTTCGTCGTTTCAAAACATTCGTTTCTGAAATTGTCCACGTGCCGGGTATATCGGGTGATCTCGACCTATTTTTAACTCGTCCCATCGCGGCTTAATCAGTCTTGACACATATTATCATGAACTTTCCAACTACACCGGACATGGCGGCACAAGTGTAAAACATAAGATATGCATACTTTTCTAAATTATATTGTTTTGATTTGGTCAATGTCAGCATTCAGGTTAACATTAAATATCGGACAAATTTCTTTTAGTGACCTGATATATTTATTCATATTTTCATCCGATTTTCTTTAGGTATTTAAAATAACGTTAAAAAGCATATATTTTACATGCACTTTCCAATAAAAATCACGTCCTGTATTTTAAAAGTAAATATAAAACACATAAAATTCGGCCGACTTTAACATAGTCCGAGCGCGTAAAGGACGAGATCCCCTGTTTCAATAAAGTCCCCTTGACCAGGGTGGACATTGTCTCATTGTTCACTTGTGAATTGTGAAAGTGTTGTTTTGCACAAGAAATGTAATTTTACTTTGAAATGTTAAAAGTTGTTGAGAATTCCATTTGAATCATTGCTGTTTGAAAAATGTCGAATTTGTTGTTTTTGTTGTTGTTGGGCAAGCTATTAAAAACCCGTTGTGCTGAATGCTTTAATATGAAATTAAAGCCGTCACATTGAATGTCTATATTGTTAAATTGTCTGTTTAGATAATCAAACTTATCCTTAAAAATAAGCTGGTTTATTTAAACGGCAAGTTAAGAATCTGACGAAGCTCCGAGTATAATTGTATTAAGAGTTGCTTCCCTTTAGTCGTTGTTGTGTGTTGTGATAGTTGACGCAAGTTGTTGCTCTTGTGTCTGCTAGATGAGGGGACGCTTCTACACCCACTTCCTTTTTCGCACGACTTTCAAATTAGACATTCACCCTCCCACCTTTGTTGGTACCTCACACATATGGGAATCTCAAATTTACAAATTATTTTAACACTCCTTGGGAGTGGAAGAGACTTTAAAATGCATGAAAATCACAAAACTGGAAAAGATGTCAAAAACATGTCAAAAATTAATTTTCCAATTTATTCCAAAACATGAAATTGAATCATGTATCCATAACAATCATTCAGATGCAATTAGGTTTTCAATCTATGCAGCAGTTCTGGAGGAGAAGATTTTTAAAGAGCGGTACCGACTGGGGCCTCTTTTGCTCCACCCTGTATTAACCCCTGTGTGCCGATCTTGCCGGAATGATCAAACTTGGTAAAGGATCTTGAGTACTTGCTTTCTATAAAGTTTCATTAAAATCCCTTCAGCGGTTTTGTCAAAAATGTAAAAAAAATGTTTACGTACAGACGGACGGACAGACGCCGGACAAAACGCGATCAGAAAAGCTCATTTGAACCTTCGGTTCAGGCGAGCTAAAAAGAACAAAAATTGTAGTCCAAAGAACAGTAAAATGCTCTGACAACACACGTATCTTTGATGACATTTATGTATAACTGAAAAGTTCTTGTGGGGACATAAAACAATAAGACAAGATAAAAAGAAGAACACAAACGACAGCCAACACTGTTATCTAAAGCACAGGTAAAATTCTCTGACGATTCACCTGTACCTGATGTCGTTTCAGTTTAAATGAAAACTCAAAATACAAAGACAAAATAACGATACAAAGTAAAATGAAGAATTACCAATGGATAATTGAAACCCCAAGTCCATTAGAAAAATGACAAATTGGATATTAAAAAATAGTCTCAACATTAAGAACAATTGTGAATCCCACATCGGATGGGACCAGGTGTGGGGAAGGAGTCAGCGTCCCCTTTTAGTATGCTGCGTCTGTCGCAAATGTTTACATGAAAACCTCTTGAGTTCCTTGCAAAAGTCAAGCTCAGTGGAAATGTGTCACTTAGGTTTAGATCAAGTCACATTATATGGTCGTGCCCCAGGACGCTGTTTCATAAAAGTTCGGAAACTTTACGATTACCGTATAGTTTTACGACCATTCACCGACAACGTTTACGACTGTTTCATAAAGCGAGTCGGAATTTCGTACGATTGCCGATTATTTAGTTTGTAGAACATAAAGGTTGAAATATTTTTGTTATTAAATGAATAGAACAGGTAAAATGAATTGTAGGAGAGTCAATTCTGATGTTTTTCTTGTAGGTGAAACGGCAAGATCGGTACTTTATCTTGAAATATATAATTCTGGAACACGATGAGTGTGATCCGTTATACAATCCCTTATTTTATACGATCAAAGGGAGGTAAGTGGTATGTCTATATTGGAAGATGCTGAGTTTCCTACCTTTAACTCATCAAATAAAGAAATTTAGATATTTCAAACAATTTCTCAAAATATTTCACGTAATCTTGATGAAAACAAGAATAATTTAGGATTTACCACAGCCTAGACCCAGTCGGAAATTACAAACTAAGTTTTGTCGTTTTCGTGATCCGGAACTGTTCAGAAAATACAGTGTGCTGATCATGTGACTGTTAACAAATTTAGGCACTTTTGTCACGGGAAATACGAAGTAAACTAGGCAGCGGGATGTATCATAAAAAATACAAAAAGCAAATGCTTATGCAATGTTGTAAATCCGATTCTAAAAAGAAACGTTAGCAAGATAAATATCAGTGGAAGGATGACATTTCATTTAAAACCGTTTCCCGATATAAAGATTGAACATACGCTTGAGCGTATTTTCTCTGATACGCCATCCAAGCCCCTATTATGAGTTTCTGTCCCATCATATGGTTTGTGGTCAATATTTTGTAGGAAATAATAGATTAAAAATTAAAATTTCAATTGTTTGAAACTTTTGTATTATTTTGAACTTTATTATTTATCAGCTGCTATGGGGACTACTGTATGTACCCGCCATTTTGTCCAAAATAAGCCTACATTTAGGTAGCGTTGTGTTGAAAGACCCATGACAGAGATGAGTTTGTCAAGGGATCTCGGAAACGTTTATGAAACGGTCCGTAAACGTAGTATTGCGTTTACTACTCCCCCCCCCCCCCCCCCCCCCCCCCCCCCGATTTACGATCTTTTTATGAAACTATGCCCAGAATACGATCTAACATTCTTGAGAAGTATCATTCAACGTAATCGTTTGGTTCTCAGAAAAAAACCCATTCATAACAGGAGCATGACCTGGCATGACGTATAAAACAATCCCGACAACAACAAACACTGTAGGACAGAACAAAAGTAAAATGTTCTAACAACTCATCTATACTTAATGAAATCTTTGTATTAATGAACGTAAACCAAGGAGACAAAATAATATATATATATATATATATATATATATATATATATATATATATATATATATATAATATATATATATATATATATATATATATATATATATAAAAGCACAGGTAAAATTGGGGTCATGTTCTTTAAGCAGTGGACTTTTTCCGTATTCGTTACGGTCAATAATACACAGCAAGACGAAAATATTAAAACAACTCTATACTTTATAATGTAAGTATACATATATTGCAAGCAAGACTAGTCGCACAATTGTTCGATTAAAAACCAAAAAAATAAGAATATACTTGCACAACTTCATAATGAATAGCATAATACTTATAATGGAGAAAGGAAAAATACATTTTTGATTTTTTAAATGTTTCTCATAATAACAAACAGTTTGTATTACAATAAATGAAGCTGGCATTTGTATTGTTTTGCAAAAAGAAACTACATGTACTCTGTTGGTTATCCTCTTGTAATCTGACAATGTTAACATCGATGTTGTATTGGGTATTGTCAACGATAACAAAGAAGTAATTTAACAATTACCAATAAAATACGAGTTGTGTAGTTTCAATTGATTTTAGAATTACAAAATGTTCAATCGTATTATGTGATATGACTGAAAGTATTATTAAACTTATTAATTATTTGTTCTAGATTAAATAAAAATGCCATATAATATATGACCATCGATAATGATTGCTGGACCATGTATAGTGAGTAAAAGTTAACTCTCCTGGTTTGATTCCGGAGGGCTGCGATCGACCCCAAGATTTTATTTGTTTATTGATGTTTAACGTCCCACTCAATAATCTTTCACTCATATGGAGACGTCACCAAATGCCGATGAAGGGCTTCAAAGTTTGGCCTATGCTCGGCACTTACGGCCATTGAGCAGTGAGGGTTCCTTAACGTGCCGACATCAACTGCGACACGGACCTCGATTTTTACTGTCTTATCCGAAGGACAGGAAACCAACCTGCTGCCGGCTGGACACGAACTCACGACCTCACGATCAAGAGTCGTTCTCGGAGGTTTATGTTAGTCAGTCATTCAGTAGTTTTATATATTGTCTTCACTGCTGTCTTTCCCAGAGATTTTTGTTAGTCAATTATTCAACGGTTTTTTAAATTGCCTTCACTTCTGTATTGCACAGAGGTCTGTGTTTTATATATTGCCTTCATTTCTGTATTTCACAGTGGTCCGTGTTATTCAATTATTCAATAGTTTTATATTTTTGTTTTCACTTCTGTATTTCACAGAGGTTTGTATTTGTCAACCATTCAATAGTTTTATATATCGCCTTCAATTCTTTATTTCAAAGGTCTGTATTTTTAAATGATTCAGTTATTTTATATATTGCCTTTACATCCGTATTTTCCAGCGGTATGTTATTTGTCAATCATTCATTGCCTTCACTTCCATATTTCCCTGAGGTCTGTGTTTGTCAATCAATCAAATGTTTTATGTATTGCCTTACAGACGATGCTTTTATAGCTGTTTGATATTTTTTATCTATACTTCAAGCTTAAACAGTAAATATTAATGTCTTGATAGAAATTAGAACTTTTTCCGACATTTCCAAATGTCAACATAGGAATCCTTCATGTACACGAATGAAAGAAAAAAATAATAGGTTTCTAGACATAAATGTAGTGCCACATAAAAAAATAAATAAAGAAATAAATACATGATGCAAATTTTGACTTTCCACAGGCAAACAAATTCAATCGAAAGGTGAAGTTAGAGATATACTTGATTAAGTGTTTTATGTTAGATAGCATTGAAATGTATGTCAATATATCCATAATCCTCTGAAAAAGACGTACAAACATTTTATACATGCTCAGATTAAAGTGTTTAGGGATCATTTAAAGTTCAACACAACAAGAAGCGAACATTAATTTACATATAGACTTAGATGTTGGGGGAAAGATACACATCTACATATTGTAACTATTTTCATTAATTAGTATGATAACATTATATGAGTTCAATTAATTTTCTTTCGTATTCGAATTATTTTCTTGTATTCAACATTGCGTTTTTGTGATTGTCCTGATGTTATCCTCGGAACATTGATCTAGCACTAAACATTGTGGGTAATACACAAAAACGGACGTGTAGATAAATAGAACAACAAAATCAAAAACAATCGAAATGAAGATAGACGAAAAAAACCTATAAATTATGTTTCTCATTAGTAAACAGGAACAGTATCCCCCTACAGAAATGTTTGATCAACTTTGTTTGGTGAGTAGCGGTATATTTACTCTTCATAATTCACTAAAAACTTTAGAAAGTGAAAGTCACATACAACAAATGAAACTGAAGATTAAAATATGGGACATGTCATGTATTGACCGCCCTTTATTAATACGAAGCAGACTTAATTCAGAAACCGCTAAATCAAAAGCAAAAGAAGAAAAAGCTAGCAGTGTCCTTTAATTTGACATTCAGATATATTAACAACGTCTTGTCAATTGAAAATGTCAATTTTCATAAATATGCCAATGCAATATATCCTAGCGAACTAAAAAATTAAAGATACAACAGAATCAAGCACACACGCTTCATACTTAGACATTATAAAAGATAATCTTCAAGTTTATAGACACAGACGGGAAACTGGCAACTAAGCTATACGACAAACGTGATGATTTCGGCTTTCCTATCGTTAATTTTCCACATTTAAGTAGTGATATCTCACAGTCACCCGCATATGGAGTTTATATTTCACAAATGATCCGAAATGGCAAATCGTGTTCAACATGTGAACATTTCATATACATATATAAACTACTCACTGACAAATTATTGACACAGAGGTCGGTATAATAGTCTTGTTTCACTAGGTGAAATGTTGAGTTGCCGTTTCGGTGACGAGATTCGTTCCTCAAGTATTTCATTTGGACTTGACTGTGGACTCACCGCGGGTGTGACCGGTCGACAAGGGATGCTTACTCATCCATGGCACCTGATCCCACCTCTTGGTTTCCAGAGGTCCGTGTTTGTCCATTTATCTATGTCTTGGACATCCTAAAGATTTATACTTTGGTATCTGAGATGTTTTATATTTAGGGACTAAGGATACCAAGGTCTGAAAGAAAATAAATACAAAAGGAAATACAAACACACCCAAACATCCACCCAACCCCACCCCCATATATATATATATATATATATATATATATATATATATATATATATATATATATATATATATATATATATATATATATATATATATATATATATATATATATATATATATAAATGAATGGTAAATTAATATTATGTCACTAACTCACAAACTGATGCGGACAGAAGTTATTATAGAATACAAATCATTTGTAAAACGCGGTGATAAACAACCCGGATAAGTAGTATAGTTTTAGACAATATGCTTAGATGATTTAATGAAAAGAGAAACGGTTACCGTACTTATAAAAGATGTACTAGATGTAAACCATGAATCACGCATGATATTATTTGAATTCAATTTTTTACCTGTTTGGCCTGTACCAAATTCATTGAGACATAAATTACGAGTGCTCGAAACTATTACCATTGTAATCAATGTAAATCGGAAAAACTCGTCAATATTGTCATAAAGTTAAGAACAATTGGTACCGAATTACCAGGTACCAGCTGATAATCTTATACTAAAGGAATATTTGGCACTGATAGCACATTTAAATTTCTTAATTCTTTTAAAGCTAGGATAGCCATCTTTTACAATGGTTACTCTTAGACGGATTTTGATTATACGTTTAGATTATTATTTGGCCTTGCCCTATACCACTTTCTCTTTAGAAAATCTATTTAAAATTGGAGCTCAACTGATGACGTCTAATTGACAGAAACGATCGTCTTGGGCATTATAACGTTGATATAATGTTTATAATATTTTTCTGTCTGTCTGTCTGTTTGTCTGTCTGTCTCTCTCTCTCTCTCTCTCTCTCTCTCTCTCTCTCTCTCTCTCTCTCTCTCTCTCAAAATGATTGCATTAAATGCATCATTTTATCTTATGGGACATAAGTTTTCGATGGAAATTCTTACTAATTACTTTATAGAGACGGTAAACTAAGTAAATAAAGTAAATTTATAACAATTCAATAGAGCTGGTGACCTGTCGGAATATACTTACTGAATGTTTCTCACAAAAAACAAAAAGAAAATGATAAAACACACTCAAAAACTTTTAACATAATTCATAACAACCATATGCATTTATTCAATTAGTATAAATTTATACGTCTGTGCATTCCTTCCAGTTGAAATATGTATGCCTCTTATACGTTTCTACGGGTATCTCTTTATAATCTTATTTACGATGTCTACAAACGTACTTGCAACGATATTGATTTTATTCTGATTTATAACCCTGTCAGAATGTGTCTGAAGCACCAATCATATTGAATTGGTGTTACTTTAAATATATTGTCTAAAAATGTTCAGTGTCTGAAAAATAGCGGGAAATATCTTCGTCACCAAGATTTAGCTTCTTATGATTTATATTATCACTTCGGGAACATGTCACGTAAACAGTACACATATCGATCTGCATTTAAATGTTGAACATAATATACACTTCATTTAGTAATCTGTTACCGAGATTATGTATAATAAAAATGTCGGACGTTTTGACACAATGAACAGATACTTACTAAGTTTTTAGACGTCAGATGATATAACGATAGAAAAATTCAATTCTAAACATGATTATCTGTTTATATGCATTATCCTTATTAAGGTAATTAAAGTTCCCCAATAGTGTCCCAGATTTTACAGTTTCTTTTTTTCTGATTTATCTCTTTTACCGAGACCGAAATATGAAACGAAATATGTTTTTATTATTTGGCAACATAATTTTTCACATGGGTTCATTTCCTTTGAAAAAGACACATCGACTTTGGTAGGAAATGTGAAAATAATTTACATTGAAAACTATTTACATGCATGCAATCAATAGATAAAACGATTTCAAATGAGTACGTAATTTCAAGACTGATTGCATTTTGAATTAAGTTTGAAACATTCCTAAGCAAATTTTCTTAAACTTGTCAGTTATTTATGATAAATATATCCATTTTTGAATATTTGGGCTTGCGAAAGTCCTTGACTAAAATCAAACCAACATTTATTCGCAAGAATGTATATACAGAAAGGCCAAACATATCTGCAGTTGATATACTTTAACACTTTCGCAGTTAATATAAATAAACATATCAGCAGTCAATATAGCTAAACATATCCGCAGTTAATATAGATAAACATATCCACAGTCAATATAGCTAAACATATCCGCAGTTAATATAGCTAAACATATCCGCAGTTAATATAGCTAAACATATCCGCAGTTAATATAGCTAAACATATCCGCAGTTAATATAGCTAAACATATCCACAGTCAATATAGATAAACATATCAGCAGTCAATATAGCTAAACATATCCGCAGTTAATATAGCTAAACATATCCACAGTCAATATAGATAAACATATCAGCAGTCAATATAGCTAAACATATCCGCAGTTAATATAGCTAAACATATCCGCAGTCAATATAGATAAACATATCAGCAGTCAATATAGCTAAACATATCAGCAGTCAATATAGCTAAACATATCAGCAGTCAATATAGATAAACATATCAGCAGTCAATATAGCTAAACATATCAGCAGTCAATATAGCTAAACATATCCGCAGTCAATTTAGATAAACATATCAGCAGTCAATATAGCTAAACATATCAGCAGTCAATATAGCTAAACATATCCGCAGTCAATATAGATAAACATATCAGCAGTCAATATAGCTAAACATATCCACAGTCAATATAATAAACATATCCGCAGTCGATATATCTAAACATAACTGCAGTTGATAGATCTAAACATATCCGCAGTTGATAGATCTAAACATATCCGCAGTTGATAGATCTAAACATATCCGTACTTGATAGATCTAAACATATCCGCAGTTGATAGATCTAAACATATCTGCAGTTGATAGATCTAAACATATCCGCAGTTGATAGATCTAAACATATCCGCAGTTGATAGATCTAAACATATCCGTACTTGATAGATCTAAACATATCCGCAGTTGATATATCTAAACATATCCGCAGTTGATAGACCTAAACATATCCGCAGTTGATAGATCTAAACATATCCGCAGTTGATAGATCTAAACATATCCGCAGTTGATAGATCTAAACTTATCCGCAGTTGATAGATCTAAACATATCCGCAGTTGATAGATCTAAACATATCCGCAGTTGATAGATCTAAACATATCCGCAGTTGATAGATCTAAACATATCTGCTGTTAATAAAATTAAAATTTTGAGTATGGTGTAAAACAAAAATTCATAATCAAATGTATTCATAGTCAGTATACATAAAAAAGCCGTATCAATATAGAGAGAATCTAACATGTGTAATATTGACCCGGAAATGGACCATTTTGTATAATAATGATAAATATATCCGTTATTAGTTAATATAGATAATTTTATCGTAGTTTATATAGATAAATATATCCGTAGTCAAGATAGATAAATATATCCGTAGTCAATATAGATTAATATATCAGTAATCAATATAGATGAATACATCTGTAGTTGTTATAGATAAATTTATCCGTAATTGATATTGATAAATATGTCCGTAGTTGATATAGATAAATTTATCCATAGTCCATATAGATAAATATACCCGTAATCAATATAGATAAATATATATCCGTAGTTATTATAGTTAAACATTCCCGTAATGAATAATAGATAAGCACAATGCGTAATCAAAATAGATAAATATATATGTAGTAAGCATATACGTAGTTAATATAGATAATGCATTACATTTACAAACATCGTCAAAGTTGAACGTTTACCTTTTCAATGTGTCAATCATTATACCACGTTATATAATCGTTTAAATATATGTCACTATTTCCCCTGGTCAAAAATCAAAATAAATTGGTAGCTTATTCTAAAATCTGTTGAATCGCATTTGACCTTCGTATACATAGCATTTAAAAAAAATAAAACAACATGAAAATAATACAGGTCCGTATTATGTCCTTTTTATCCGTATTTCTTAATATTTATTATGTTAATAATATCCAAGTATTACAACGCTATCGATACTGTAGTACTGAATATAAATAATGTGAAACAAATACTACCGAAATATTAACTCACTTTGCCCTGTAAAAGTTCTGTCAGGTAAAATACTTTTACGTAAAATATATTTATGGTAATAACTTCATGTACATGATTCCACAGACCTAAAGCAATATAAATCAATAAAAAACTTATAATTAAACATTGTTCTGTTTTGGTTCTGATATTAAAAATAGACGTTCTAATTCATTTTCAACCTTGTGCATCATATTTGTAATAGTGTTTCATACGAGGCATAGTAATTGGCAATGCAGTGTTTCATACGAGGCATTGGCAATGCAGTGTTTCATACGAGACATAGTAAATGTAAATGATATATGCTGAGCTTGGGAGGGTACCTTTACAAATTCGGAGGAAATATGCTATCTTAAAATATTGGTTAAATATCATTTATAGTAACAATTGTATTTTAAAATCATTGTATGAAAGCATGTTTGATGCAGTGAATATAACTCCAAATTGGGCAAGTCAAGTAAGGGATTTATTGTTCTCCATGGGATTTGGCTATGTATGGCTCAATCAGTATGTAGAGACTTTTTTCTAGAAAATGTTAAAGTTCGTTTGAACGATATGTTCATACAAGAAATGAATACTTATTTTGAAAAATTCAGCTAAATGTCAGTTGTACAGGTATTTACAAGATACCTTCTACCTACAATTTTTACTTACGTAAATCATTACCCAATCTATATACTTGTTTGCTAGCTAAATTTAGAATGTCTGCACATGATTTATTAATTGAAAAAGGTAGATACAATAACACACCAAGGTCAGAAAGAAATTTGTCATAATTGTAATTGTAACCAGGTAGAAGATGAGTATCATTTCATTTTAGTTTGTCCTTTTTATACACAATTCAGAAGAGAATACATTAAGAAGTACTATTGGCATAGACCTTCTATGTTCAAATTAATACAGCTGTTATCCGTTCACAATAAGAATCAACTGTGTAATTTAGCAACCTTTTTGAAAAAAGCTTTGGGGGAAAGGTCGAGGCAAAATTAGTGTTCAGCCTCCAACTTACTTACTAACTTACTTACTTACTTACACTCCACTTACAGTATTTAAATATTGATTGTAAATGTGATTTATTATATTTGTGTTTACATGATATTGTATATGTATTTATGCTGATAAGCCAGATGGCTTAAAGCTTAATAAACATACATACAAATGGCAATGCAGTGTTTCATATGAGGCATAGTAATTGTAATTATTCTTTCATACGAGACATAGTAACTGGCAATGCAGTGTTTCATACGAGACATAGTAACTGGTAATTAGTCTTTTATAAGAGACATAGTAATTGGCAATGCAGTGTTTCATACGAGACATAGTAATTGGCAATGCAGTGTTTCATACGAGACATAGTAATTGGCAATGCAGTGTTTCATACGAGACATAGTAATTGGCAATGCAGTGTTTCATACGAGACATAGTAATTGGTAATGCAGTGTTAAATACGAGGTATAGCTATTGACAATGCAGGGGGCATAGTAATTGTACAATGCAGTGTGTATATATGTTTGTGTATATATGTATGTATGTATGTATGTATGCATAGTAATTGGCAATGCAGTGTTTCATACGAGACAAAGTAATTGGTAATTAGTCTTTCATACGAGACATAGTAACTGGCAATACAGTGTTTAATACGAGGCATAGTAATTGGTAATTAGTGTTTCATACGAGACATAGTAACTGGCAATACAGTGTTTAATACGAGGCATAGTAATTGGCAATGCAGTGTTTCATACGAGACAAAGTAATTGGTAATTAGTGTTTCATACGAGACATAGTAATTGGCAATACATTGTTTCATACGAGACATAGTAATTGGTAATGCAGTGTTTCATACGAGACATAGTAATTGGTAATGCAGTGTTAAATACGAGGTATAGCTATTGACAATGCAGGGGGCATAGTATTTGTACATTGTGTAATTGTGTGTATATATGTTTGTGTATGTATGTATGTATGTATGTATATATATATATATATATATATATATATATATATATATATATATATATATATATATATATATATATATATATATATATATATATGCATATTGTATGTGTGTTTTATGTGCGTGTGTGTGTGTGTGTTTCTGTGTAAATATGTAAGTGCGTGTATACGTGTTTGTCATGTTTAAAGATAAAAAGCAACCCTTTGAACTGATTTAGTTGAAAATCAAGGGTGTGATTTTGATAAAGTGCAACACAAACTTCAATTTTAAACATAATTTCCAACTAAGTCTTCATTTTACACGTATTTTTGTAAAAATGCTCACAAATCATTAAATGATCTATGTTAGTACATTGTCATTATGTTATCTTTATATTGTTAAATTTAATTTGGGTAAATACTAACCAAAATAAAAGTTTCACAAAGGCAAATCCTCTTATGTGGGAATTCTCACAATTCAAATATTTACATAGAGTCAAGTAATGCATGTTTTGGGATTCATTTTAAAATTTCTAAAGTCCTTCGAGGTTTTAATGTACTTAGTCCCAGCTGACAATTGGAATGTATTGATACCAACATCAATAATATTGTTAAAGATTGTCAAACGTGTTCGTATGAACAAAACAAAGGTCCCGCTATGACAAATCTAAGGTTTTGGCAATAAATGACCTTTGACTTTTAGTTAAGCATAATGGAACCCCTCCTTATCAAACAAAAGACAACTAAGGTATACTGGATATACTGTGAACTTTTAATATCACAAAAGATGCGTTTCATTACAAGTAGCACCACATTATGCTAATCAATCTGTTCATACATCATAATATCGAACTCAATATTTTTTATTTTATTCATGATTATACAAGGAATCAAAGGTTTGAATGTGGATTCTTGTAGGTAATATATACTTAATAGTTTCATACTTTAATGACATGCGTAATACCAACGCGATTCTTATTATGTAATTTGATAAACCATTATGAGCCGATTACAAAAAGCAACATGTCACTTTATCGATTAGAACATGCTACTCTTTGACATGTCACTAGTTACGACCAATGTGCTATATGACAGACTCTAACACGGAGTAAGGAATGTATTTCATTCTTGAGTACATGTGCTTTTTAATTTTGTATGCTTAATTTCTTTTCAGTGGTGGGATTTTGCGATGGACAAGCTATGTTGTTCTGTAACTTGATCTAAGTATATTATTAACAATACCAAAGTTATAGTTTTACAAAAGAGGCGAACAATCGCTCAAGACGATCGTTTCCGTCAATCAGACTTCAACGGTTGAGCTCAAATTTAATATAAACGTATATATCCGAAAGAACAAGTGATATCATAAAAGGCCAAAAAATAAATGTGTTGCCAAATCTGTCTAGCTTTTGAGAAGTTTAGAATTTTCCAATAAGAATTTAGATTTGGATTTAAACTTAAAAGTAATGGTATCTGAGCGAAATGTGACTTAAGTATGAAATAATCTGCTGGTACCGGAAATACCAGATAGCTGGGTTAATTTAAATACTCAGAGACTCGTACGGTCCACTAAAAGTGGCAACGGCCAAGTGGTTATAAATATTACCAACAATACCAAAGTTATAGTTTCATAGTTTTATAAACAAAGAAATTGTTCAAGTTTCTGTCAATAAGACCATCAGTTGAGCTCAAATTTAATATACACGTATAATTTTGAGTACATGTGCATTTTAATTTTGTATGCTCAATTTCACGTATAAATCGTATCAAAGTTATACGTACTACTGTCTTGTTTTTTTGTGGGTTTTGCGACATTTTGTAGTTCAAGTCTTCAATATCAAATCCCGCCAACCTCATATATCTCGGCTCTGTCAGTTTTATATTTCAAACTTACATGAATTACTATTTATCTATGTAAACAGTATCAAATCTCAAAAGGTGTATAACAGCATGTGTATACATTTCATTTATTATAGAATGACATTGCGTTTTTTAGATGCTTTATACATGACCCACAAACAGTATCTACTACCAATCCATGTCATGACAATGTCTTTAGCTATAAAGGCTGTTCTTCTTTTACTCTCTTTAACTTTAGGATAAAATGTCTGGAATAAAGAAATTGGTATTTCGCTAATTACGTTTTTTTATGTTTCTCTGCATCTACAGTAGACACGTTTAAGTACATTTAAAGCTACCATACATCAAACTTACAAAGTACTATTAAGGTTTATTTTTTTTCAATAAGAACGTAAAATCGGAACATTTTAACAGATCATTGAATGATTAGAAATCAGGTTTTGTAGATTCATATAGCAACTCAACTGATCAGCAATTTTATCAACATTACAATGTAATGTCTCTCTCTCTCTCTCTCTCTCTCTCTCTCTCTCTCTCTCTCTCTCTCTCTCTCATCATTTTCTTTTCATGATGCAAATGGAATATTCAGACATTCATATATAAATGGAATATTCATATATATATATTATATATATATATATATATATATATATATATATATATATATATATATATATATATATATATATATATATATATATATTACTTAGTACTGGTCTTTTTCATTTCAGATCACCATTCTTAAAACATAAGCAATGATGTTCACAGAGCAGACCAATGGCCCCACTTACGATGTTTGTGTTCCAATAAAGATATTATTCAGCTTAAAAGTACTTCTTGATTGTGTCAGATACATGATAACAAGTCTGTATAATTTTCATATTTGCAATATTTTATCATAACCCAATGAATACCCCTATTCCGACATGTTATTATGTAAGCTAAATTACATCGCCGTCTTGGTGGGAGATCAATCAAAGTATTTGATAAACATTTTACAGCTATATAATTCGTTGTATCATAATAGCAACGTGTACCACTATGCAATATAAGGTAATTGTGCAGAAAATAAATTCCTGGGTAATTGATTCATGAAGCGATATTAGGAATTTATATAGGATGTGTGACCAAAGATCAAATATGCCCTAAATAAACAGGTACTACGATAACTCGATGAATTTGAGATTTGAATGGTGTTTACATCACACGCAACAATTTGTCATTTATATGGTGGCGGTCAGTTTTCAATAGTGAAGGAGAGAACCCGGTTACAATGTACCCGGGAAGAGACCACCGGTCTTCCGAAAGTAAAATAGCAAACTTTCTCACAGAAATCAGCTTAGGTTAGCAGGACTCAAACCTGCACTGAAGTGATATACATAATGTTTTAAAGTGCTATGCTCTAACCACTCAGCCATAGAAACCCATAATGATTGGATGAAAGACAAACAAGCGGTCCGTGTACTTTTTTGGTTGGATTTAAAAGGTTTTTATCCACTATTCCTTATCCAAGCCTGTAAGAAATGAAACTTTGTTTCTGAAAAGACTAAACAACCGAGGTCCAGTGTCATTTTTGATAGCCTAGTTGTCGATTCAATAGCCTGAAACTTTATCTGGCGATGATCTTAGCTTTTAAATGGCAAAGTAGTTGCATTATACTTTAGCTTGTGGCGTGATGGTCTTAGCATTAGCTGACGATGTGGTTGCATTATACTTTAGCTGGTGACGTGATGGTCTTAGCATTAGCTGACGATGTGGTTGCATTATACTTTAGCTGGTGATGTGATGGTATTAGCATTAGCTGACGATGCGGTTGCATTATACTTTAGCTGGTGACGTGATGGTCTTAGCATTATCTGACGATACCATGGCCATAGCTTGTAGTTAGCTTATGATGACCTTAGTCGTTAGCTGGCAATGTGATTATTTTAGTCAAAAGCTTGCGATGTAATGACCTTAGTATTTAGCTAGCGACATGATTGCCGTAACCTTCAGTTAGTAATGTGGTACAATGAATATCTATCTATCTATGTCTATGTGTGGGGGGAATATACTTTATGTATGTTTAATAAGATTAAATTCGTCATTAATATTCCCCATTAGTCCTGTATCAATTACAGTACCTAACATTTTCCATTTGCAGGTCAAATATAGGCGTAATATTTAGGTAATCACATTGCATCTACATAATACCTTTCACAATTTGTCGTTTGTAGATCAAAGTTAGTCTTATTCTTTGGGTAATCGCTTGATGAGTTGGTCATAACGCCATACTATAACTTTGGTATTGTTAACAATATTGATATATATAATAACTCAAAATTAATTCTTTACACTTTACTTCTTATTCTCACAATACGTATTAATTAGGTATATAAATTATGAACAAAGCAATGAATAATATTCTTCAAATTATAGGTACGTTTTATGATACAAATAATAAAAAATATAATTTTATCAATATTTTGAGAAAGTTCCTTATAAATGCATCTTTAAAGCACATTGCATTACAACAATCCACTGCATACAACAGTCAGACATATTTAGAACATAATAATGTAATTTTCATGACTTAAACAAACCATTTTCAAAAATTAGAATAACGGAATTACAATATAATTTCTTTTCACAGAAAGCAATAGTGTCTGTATTTCAATGGTGTAACTCCGTATTATTATTCTGCTGTAAAACATGTTCATACTGGTAAATTAGTTTATTTGAACCTCAAAATCAATTTTACAATTTCTAAATGACGAAACGATATTGCATAAATCGATAAAATGAATTACATATCCTGACTGTTAATTACCGGAAGTAAATATTTACTCTGCTTATAGTCAGTATCACTAAAGCAAAATCTAAACACACATCCTTCTTCATTGCAAATACACAAAAATGATAATCAATTCCGAAATTGGGTACACTTCTTACACAGAAGCTCTCTCTCTCTCTCTCTCTCTCTCTCTCTCTCTCTCTCTCTCTCTCTCTCTCTCTCTCATATAAATTATAACAGATATCAAAGTGGTAGAGTTCTACATATCATACTACATTGCCAGTATCTCTGAAGACGATTTAGATCGATAAAGTATGACGACATATCCGTGTTTACAGTGCTATTATATACCGTTCTTATCGTTAAAATCTTCAAGCCCAGTTAATTACCAGATAGGTGATCAAAGCTTATTGTTGTGTTTCTGTTGAAAAGACTGTGATATCGAAGCAATGGACACATGCACACGCCTAATCAACGTATTGAAAGTACTATGTATAAAAAATAATATCTATTCATGGTGTCTATGATATGATGACATGCCGTGGACGTTAATTGTCGTTATGCTCAAAAGGTCAACCGTTAAAAGAGAGATAAAAATGTTCGAAATGACAAAATAGAAAACAAAATCATCTGAAAAGCTTCTGCTCACGATAGTGCATATCTACTTTTAATTACACAGAAGATATATTTGTTTCAAATGTCATGACATATACGTATATGAAATATCCAATAAATACTTTCATTTAAATAACATGTGGTTATATGAAATATCCCATAAACACTTTCATTTAAGTAAGATATTTTAATTAACAACTAATACAATAGTTTGTTGATTACAATCAAGAGTTCATTGAGAATAGTTTCACACACACACACACACACATACACGCACACACGCGCGCGAATGACGCCTGCATCATACTTAAACCATGATGACTTTGCAAATGTTTCTTCTCAAGTGTAGGAAAAGCTCACCATTGTTCTGTTTATATATATTCATCAATGTAAAGACATTTTCTTATATTCTGTACATAATATGGAGAAAATAATAAACATAATTCAAATTACTAGAAAATGTGATTGTGGCATTGTCTTCACACAACATTACAATGTAACGAGACCAATGACTTCTGATAAGAAGTGAATCCAGTCAGAATATAAAAAGTGCATAAAGTGTTTATTGTAAGAAAGTCCACAAGACAATATACACATGTGGTGAACATCCGGAACTCCAGTAGTGCAATCATGTGTCAAGGAGGCCTGATCATAGCCTGTCAAATTGTAACACTCGCCGTGAGGTTACAGTAAAAAAAACCCGTTGCAAATCAGTTCAGATGTGATAAAAAAAAACAACGCATTTTCAATTACACAAGCGCAAAGATATATATATATATATATATATATATATATATATATATATATATATTATATATATATATATATATATATATATATATATATATATATATATATATATATATATATATTAATATAATATAATCTAATACAATATAACATTGTTGAAGTTATTTATATAAATCTTCATGGTGTCAGATAACAATTACTCATTTATCAAGGAATAAAAACTTTGATAAACCTCCGAGACAAAACATACCTTTATTAGTGTGTTAAGTCCAAATACTAAAATGTTAACTCTGCACCGTTATATGTATGATTAGTTTTGAACACGTTCAATGTTGTTTGACGGACTGATAGGTTCTAGATTCACTCTGTTTTCTTTGAACTTGCGATTGAGAGGAACAATGTCGAGGATGGTCTACACTATGTCGCCTTTGAGGGGGTTGATGAACTTTTTTGTCACTGAAATTTGTTTGTTTAAGAGGTGCAGATTTTTTGCTATGTTGATGTACGTCATCCTGACTTGATTTCTTATGTAAATGGTCGAAATTGATATTCGGAGAACCCGGTTTTGTGAAGAATTTTTTATGTGACCCGTATGTGGAATCTAACGTATTTCTCCTTGCTCTACCTTCTTCCTGGACATGGCGTAGTATACTCTTTGGGTGGATCTCTTCGTGTGACATGCGCCTTTCAGGAACAGTCGTGACTAACTGAGAGGAAAAATGAACACTAAGATGTCTTTTATTATACGTGCTATCGATAGTATGGCTTCTCTGGCGGAACTGGTCTTCTTCATCTGTTTCCTGATCACAATCAAGCAAAGCCTTCTGAAATTCCTGTGACCCCATAGGAATATTATGTGATTCCTGTTTGATTTCATCTAAGTCATGGTATGCCCTGTCGATCTCCTCAACAGCATTAGAGTCAGAGATGTCAGGAGTTATAACAATCGTAGTCTCCATATCTAATATTACAACATTTACCGTTTACTCCAGACCACGCTTTTAAAATATTGTTTCCTGCGAAGTGAAATTGTCACAGTGTCCTTTATCATACATCTACACTGAAATAAGTAGTCCTCGTGTCAATATTTTACTACAACATATAAGACCAGGTTATCAAACTGAATAATCTTTTAATATTCTTCCTGCTCTCCATTTTGGCAAATATTTAGAATGAATAGATATTTCATTAGTGTTTCAAATCGATCTACTTATTTCCACAGAACATTCGCGTTGCTTAAAAGTCAGCGTATGTTCATTAATCGTTCTCAAATGACACACACACTTTGTATTTACCTGATATTGTATTTGTCTTTCGGAATCTCAAGGTATTTCACCTTACCCGTTGTAATACTAAACGTGTACAACTTGTTAACTTGTGCCTTAGTATTCAGTTAGGCTAAATATTTACATTTGTATCTATTGGAAGACCTGTGCCCGGTACGCTTAGTTGGAAAGGGTCTAACAAATTTTAAACACTAATGTTCCGTTTTGGACATAAAGAATTACAGAATTAACTGAAGAAACTAAATATTTGATTTAAATAAAGTGTTTGCTTTTGATTCACACAGCACGGAATTATTTTGTAAGTGGATTGCTGGAACATAATAAAATGAACTTGGTACAAAGACTTTCTATTTACAGAAATTATTGGAAAGTGCGATAAGACGGATTAATGGGGAGAAATAGTTGAAATAAAATGTGAATACACTAATGTTTTGAGGTGACCATGAAGGCTTTGTAACTTTAATATGCTCTTAATTTCTTAAACCTTTATATTTCAATATATGACTGACTGGTCGTGCATAATTGAGATTAAGAAATCTAAATTTAGTTTAAGATTAATATACGAAAATCTTAAGAAAGAAATGTAAATTCGCATTGTTTCCAAATATGGTACTAAAAGAAACCAATTATACAACCATGTATTTAAACTTTTTCATATTTTATTTCAAAGGTATCAATTATGTTTTGGGTAAATTATTTACAAATATCACTAGAATAATTTGCATCACAGATGCAATGGATCTCCATATACTGATACACGTGATACATTGTATAAAATATACTTCATGTTTTTTTCTTTAAAAGATGAGGATCTCAACTATAAAATGTTCCCTGACGTTGTCTACCTGTTACCTGAGGGCTTGATTACATCCAAGTTTACATGTGCTTTAATCTGAAAACATATAACAATTTTGATATATAATATTTCATCAAATTTGTACTTATAACATATTCTTATAACTTTTTCCCCATAGTTTTTTTGGCGATGGCGGGTGAATGACATTTTATAATTGGTTCATCTACAATAAATTTAGGAACTTAAATAAATAAGTGAAACAGACACCTAAACAATTGTAGTCTACCAACGAAATATAGTTCACAAAAATGAGTATGTTCAGAAAAAACGGAAAATACGATTATTGACGTATTTATTTACACTAATACTTTAGTCTGGAAATAAAAATTTAATTCATTTTGAACATGATAACAGAAAAGTTCCCTCATTAAAATAGGTTTGTGGATACATGAAGAAATATAATGTAAATACATACCCATAAATATCTATTAAGTATTTGGTGTTTATTTAATTTATCAAATCAGCGCTTCTCTCTTGTTGATCTGTTTACGCAGTTAACCTATAATTACTTATGAAGTCTGATAAATTTCTATATGTGACCGACGTTTACGAAACGAGATTAAAATGTAAAACAAATTACTGTGCAAATGATGAAAACATTTCTAATTTTAGACCGTTTGTTTTCTCATTTTGTTTGTACATGATTTTCGTGTTGTGCTGATTCTACAACATTAAAGTAATTGATGGTTAATTGGAGACAGGACACATATAGTTAATCTGATACAGGCCAGACATACGGTTAATCTGATACACGGCAGATATACGGTTAATCTGATACAGGACAGGTATACGATTAATTTGATACAAGGTAGATGTGTAGGGTTGATATGATACAGGACAGATAAACGGTTAATCTGATACAGGATAGATGTGTTGGGTTGATTTGATTCAGGACAGATAAACGGTTAATATGATACAAGGTAGATATGTAGGGTACATTTGGTTCAGGACCGATAAACGGTTAATTACAAGGTAGATGTCTAGGGTTGATTAGAAACAGGACAAATAAACGGCTAATCTTATATAGGTTAGATAAGAAAGGTTGATCTGATATAGGGTAGACTGATACAGGGTAGATTTATCGGGTTGATCTGATACAGGATAGATCTATAGGGTTGATTTGATACAGGACAGATAAACGATTAATCTGATACAGGGTAGATGTGTAGGATTGATTTGATACAGGACAGATAAACGATTAATCTGATACAGGGTAGATATGTAGGGCAGATTTGATACAGGACTGATAAACGGTTAATCTGATACAGGGTTGATTTGATACAGGACTGATAAACGGTTAATCTGATACAGGGTAGATGTCTAGGTTTGATTTGATACAGGACAGATATACAGGGTAGATGTGAAAGGTTGATCTGATACAGGGTTGATTTGATAGAGGACAGATAAACGGTTATTCTGATACGAGGTAGATGTGTAGGGTTGCTTTGATGCAGGGTAGATGTGAAACGTTGATCTGTTACAGGGTTGATTTGATAGAGGACAGATAAATGGTTAATCTGATACAGGGTTGATTTGATAGAGGACAGATGAACGGTTAATCTGATACGGGTTAGATGTGTAGGGTTGATTTGATGCAGGGTAGATGTGTAGGGTTGATTTGATACAGGACAGATATAGTTATTCTGATGCAGAGTAAATATGTAAAGTTGATTTGATACAAGACAGATAAACTGTTAATCTTATACAGGGTAGATGCGTACCATTAATTTGATACAGGGTAGATGTGTACCATTAATTTGATTCTGGGTAGATGTGTACCATTAATTTGATTCTGGGTAGATGTGTACCATAAAAAACACGGTTAATTTCATGATAGTCAATATGACAAGTGTGTGTAATAATATCCTTTTTTCGTCTATACATTGTGTTTCCATCCACTAGATGATTCTATGTGCCAGATTATGTTCAGCATATGATCTTTTCATATGCAAATACATACTGATAATTCGTATTCACAAGGATATGAGGAATCAACCTTGTCTGCAATTACTTTTTGTGGAGTTGATGTTTAAACCTAACTTGATTTATTTGTATATTGACTCACGGTAGGTGTGACTGATCGGTGGTAATCCTTCATGGCATCTGTTATCCGATATCACCTCTGGAATTTCCCAATATGTTAAACTAATGTTAACCGTATACTTATTAATTTAACTAATAAAAGTCAATACTTCAATGTCTGATATATATATATATATATATATATATATATATATATATATATATATATATATATATATATATATATATATATATATATATATATATATTAATGTTCCTTGGCACAGAACAAATAGATTGATATATACAATTTGAAAAATGTCACATATTTGTGTTTTATTCTGTATTAATAGGCGAAAGCGCTAACAGAATATTATACAAATATGTGACATTTTTCAAATTGTTTTTTCCTTAAATTTAAATTTACAAATAAAGGTATAGACGCTTTTAACATTGGCAATGTTCTAAATCACAAAAAATTAGTCCTGTATTCCGCCATAATTTAAATTGAAGTCCACGCCTTGCATTTCAAATAGCTACACACCTAGCATCGCATCCAAGCTATTCAATTACAAACAGGTTTTGCAATGCCTAGACATCAACCATCTTCTACGCAACACCGTCATGTGTTCATGTGCATCACTCCCCTCAAATATAATCCTATTGGGCATTATTTTAAGAGGTCCTAAATACCGCGAGGCCCGTTCTTTTAATTGGCGACAGATTCTGTCGAAGATTATGCCAGACGATGGGCCATACAGGAAGACGTGGAACCACACACTTTGTCTGAATAGCTAAAAGTTATACGATGGTTGATAAAATCTCGTATTCGAAAACTTAGAGGAACTATGAAAACACGTTATCCCTCTGTATTTAGTGATCCAGAAGTAGTAACCGAGCTGGATAGATTACATGACCAATATGCACTGGTCCCAGCAGACAAAGCCTCAAATAATATAATTTTTATTTGTAAGACACAATACTATAATTGTTTATTAGAAGAACTAGGGTTTAATACGAATTCTGGTAATCCTACATACACACGTAGCTCACTTTCAAAGAACGAGATCCTTCAAAATCACGTGTGCGTATTACGTTCTTTTGATGTACCTACAACCGATACTAATTTTGAGCTACAGTATTTATATTGGATACCTAAACTTCATAAAACACCATATAAGCAGAGGTGAGGTATATAGCAGAGTCCAGCAAATGTTCTACCAAACCTTTATCTTTATTCGTTACCAAGATACTGACAGCTGCTAAGGAGAAAATTCAGCAATACTGTAGTTGCTTATTCCGGAAGCGGTGTAAATCAGATGTGGAAACTTAAAAATTCTAAACAACTTTTAGAAAATCAGATTTGTCTCAAAACTTAAATAATTCTTAACACAAACTTTTAGCAAAATTTGAGAAGGCACATGACTGGTTTTTTTCTCAAAGGTGGTATCCGACACTTAAGTATCAAATCATACGACTTCTCTACTCTTTACACAACAATTTCACATGCAAAATTAAAGAGAACGTTAATATATTTGTAATGTTCGGAGACGTTGTCTTTCAACAAACTGTCAGCATTCCGTGGGTACCAATTGTGTACCTTTATTGGCTGACCTGTTTCTTTATTCATACGAAGCAGACTTCATTCATAAACTGCTGAATCGAAAGAAGAAAAAGCTAGCGGTGTTCTTTAATTTGACATTTAGATATATAAACGACGTTTTGTCACTTAATAACGACAATTTTCATACATGTGTCAATACAATATATTCCAGCGAACTATAAATTAAAAATGCAACAGAATCAAGCACACACGCTTCATACATAGTCATTATACTTACTACAGACACAGTCGGGAAATTAGCAACTAAGCTATGCGGCAAACGCGACGACTTCAGCTTTCTCATTGTAACTTTTCCAAATTTAAGTAGTAATATCCCAGTCTCCCGCATATGGAATTTATATATTTTACAAATGATCCGATATGCCAGGGCGTGTTCAACTATCAACATTTTATATACATATGTAAACTACTCACTGACAATTATTGACACAGGGATATCGAAAAACGCGTTTGATGTCAAAGTTACGCAAATTTTACGGTCGGTATAATAATCTTGTTTGCAATTACTCCGTTTCACTAAGTGAAATGTTGACTTGCCTTTTCGTTGGTGGTTGTTGAGACGTCTGTACCAATTGTGACGAAGATTCGTTCCTCTCGTATTTTATTTGGATTTGACTGTGGACTCACGGCGGGTGTGACCGGTCGGCAGGGGATGCTTACTCCTCCATGGCACCTGATCACATTTCTTCCAAAGTCCCTTGTTTGTCGACTTTTCACCAGATTTGCATCTATATCCTGGACATCCTAAAGATTTATACTTTGGTATCTGAGATTATATATATATATATATATATATATATATATATATATATATATATATATATATATATATATATATATATATATAATCTCAGATACCAAAGTATAAATCTTTATATATATATATATATATATAAGTAGTAGTTGTTAGTACATGGTAGTAAAATGTACTGAACACAAATATATTTGACATAACAACAACATTTTGTACTGATGAGAATTAAAAAAATTTCATATGTATAGATTAATGATATCTAACTCAAACAAGTTTTACCTGAAATGCTTCTTTTCGTGTAAATAAAATAGGTATACAATAAACAATTGGATCGAACACACAGATAAAATTTGACACTTTCCATTGTAATATCTATGCAGGTCAATTGGGCATAGTATTTATTGCAACTCATTCTTGAAATGATTATTATATGTAACAACAGAATATTTTTATGTGTAAGCAAACTAAAACATGCTTATTTGTTAAATTATATCTTGAGTCTTCTGTACCAGTTGTGGCGACGTTTCATTTGAATTTAATTGTGGGCTCGCGGTGGCTGTGACCAATCGGCGGGATGCATGCTCCTCCTTGAAATCTGCTCCCACATCTGAATGTTTGTTCAATGTTCACCTTCACCAGGGTATCCTGGGGATTGGTGCCTGTAAATTTGATATTGTATAAAACATGTTTATATCACATAAAACCCAAGTTTCAAGACTTTCTATAAAAAATACACATACCGTTATATCTCGGTTAACGGAGATAATACCTTCTTTTTATTCAAATGTGGAACATTCCCAGCCGAGGGATGTCCAATTCTTAGATCGCTAGCCATAACAAGAATTTTACAATTATAGAATAATAATTGATAGACAAACAATAAATAGATAAATACATTTTGTAATATATCTTATCACGCATCTCTGTGAGCTACTCTTGCAGACAGTGTGTGATGCCATATAATGAACGTATATACCGGTATTTATATAGTTAAAACCCCCATACACAGGAGAATTAAAAAAAACAAACAAGAAAAATTTATTCGTTTGTAAATTTCTTATAAAATATAATAACTCTTTCTGAAGTTTTCAACATAGACTCACTTTAGAACTTTTGATTTTTGTATCACTTGTATGATATAACATACTGCAGTCGTTTCTAAAATCATTGCATAAAAAGTATACCGAATTAACGGAATAAAAACTAACCCAAATTAAGGAAGTCATCACAGAATGTATAGTAAACACCTATAACTCTCGTGAACACTGTAATGACCGGAACGAGATTAAATTTTAGGTAATAAAGAATTATGGCATTAAAGGGACTATAGATTTATCCAAAACATTGCCAAAAATGGTCATTTTGCATTTTTTGGAAATCTCACTAACTGTACACCAAGCCCCCTTAATAATGAGGATGGGAACCTAACCTGAAGAGAAACACAGTCTATAATGTGTCACACCCTACCTCTCAATCCCATCCATTGATATTAACAAATAAATGCATTATATGAAGAAGTTGTCTGTTTTTCTTTCATGTTTTTCATTCAGAATTGTTTGTAACACATATACTTCATTATTTTGAATGATTTCATACCATTATTTACCAATATTGACCATGATATCAAATAAGGGTAGAAGGTACCCCTTAATAATGGAAAAAGTGACAAAATATACCATTTTCTTCACAAAAACTTAAAATTTGGATCATTGCTTAATGAGCATGGAACCAATTAGGCACCAGAAGTAAAGAAGAATTTCTAAAGCTCACTTAATAGTAAACCATGTCATTTTTTATATCATCAAATTGCTTTTATTGACAAGGAATGAAGTGCACCCTTAATAAAAGTGTAAAACTTCTGGGAGGGGATACCCTTACATACAAACACATTTCAATAGACTTATTGTGTTCATGATTTATATATAAATATGTTAAAATGTAATCATTTTCAGACATGTCCATGTTTTGTTTCATCCCTTAATTTACAGTCTCATGATGTAAGTAATTAAATACAGAGGGCAGATAACTGAGTCTGACTTTAAAATGACTGACACTTAAAGATGGTGCAAATAATGATAGTCAAATTGCTTTTAAAAGGATATGACATATGTATAGTTCTGTTTCAGGTGAAAAATTAAGTCAAATTTTAATTATACTAAGTTTTGAAACCAGTAAAAGTCAATATCAGGTGTTAATTTTTGTCTGGTATGACCCCAAGAGGTCCAATATGTAGATTTTGCCCTCAAAAAAAGAAAATCAACCAGTCTTTACCTCAAAAAGGTCTGATTTTAATTCAAATGAGTTAAAATTTACAATAGAAACATCATTTCCAAAATATCTCGCTAAAATTAGTCACTATGCATAACCATAACTATATGATTTATTTATAAAAGAACATGTGCATGTTTGTAGGAGAGGGTGGGGGTATACTTGAATTTTCCAAGAACAGATGAAATTTTGACCAATAAATGATAAAATATTAGTTCTAGGTGTAATATAAAACATACTGATAAAATTAAGAGATCTCAATATGCAACAAATGCATAATAATGTGTGTAGAGGCAGCACACCTATTAAATTTGCACCTTGTGGACCCCCAACAGGTGCCCCATTTCATAGAGACCCTCAGATCTGTTTAAAAAGTATGAGTAAAAGTGAATGAATTGCAATTTGGGTGATAAAAATGAGAGAAATGGCTTACTTTAAGGCTTCATCCAGCCTACATGTGTCAAATGTGAATTTCTCTATAGGACAGACACCACCAAATATTTTCCCATAGGCCTCAATGCTAATTTACAAAACTTCAGGTCACTGTCACTCCCATGTTTGTTATATCTGGGTCAAAAAAGTACCCTGTGGTGGAAGATCAATATTTTTGATAACAAAATTTGCAATCAAAAGTATAGGTTGCCGTTGCATTTTTACTTCAAATTTTCACTTGTTTGCAACTCGTAGTATTCCGCACCAAAGGAAAATATCTATTCTCATATGACCCCTCCCTTTCAATTTTCAACCGTCAACCCTATAATTTCCAAAGTACTACCAATATTCATGTATCTTTTTTATCACCTTTATTTCACTTATTAATGGCAAAACTAATTTTTTCATTTAATGACCAATCAGATCGCTGGGCTCATTTTACCCTCCGCACAACTTTGGGTGTCCAAAATGTCTGCGCCCATGTTGTAAACAAAGCAGGTGTTTTTCCATTAGCTGCGTTTACCAAACAAATTTCTATTTTTTCTACTTGTACTTGATGTACCATAACAAATAAGAGCTACACACAGGCGTAGATAACCTATCCATTTTGTGAAAACGAGGTCAGGTTCAGTCATATACAAAGAGTAACTTAAAGATTGAGTTGCATTGATTGATTGACTTGTAATTGAATCAGTGCTAATCCTGGGTTTCTCAAGCAATTATCACAAAATATTTACTAATTTTAATATTTTTTATGTCTGTGTATATTTCTTTTTTTGTTATTGTATATAAATCTAAGTAGAAGAGAAGGAAAACATTTTATGACAAAAAAAAAAAGTTAATGCGCCTTCAAAGAACACTGTCAAGTGTAAACATTTCTACTTGTCACCACATTTATGGCTATCCAGTTAGGACTAAAACGTATTTCCCACGAAGCTTTCATTTGAATTTGACTGAGGAATCACAGAATTGTGACCAGTCATTAGGGGATGGTTACTCCTACATGACACCCACCTTTGGATTTCCAGTGGTCCGTATTTATACACTGTTCGTTAGCTTTGTATATTGTCTCCTGGACATCGTGAACATTAACACTTTGGCATCTTTGATTTTCTATCATAAACGAAAAGCGAGTAAAATCATATGTATAATAATAGAAAGGTTAGGTTGTCCTACCAAGTAAATACATATGTATGATTATGGAAAGGTTAGGTTGTCCCACCAAGTAAAATCATATGTATGATAATGGAAAGGTTAGGTTGTCCTACCAAGTAAATACATATGTATGATTATGGAAAGGTTAGGTTGTCCCACCAAGTAAAATCATATGTATGATAATGGAAAGGTTAGGTTGTCCCACCAAGTAAAATCATATGTATGATAATAGAAGGTTAGGTTGTCCCACCAAGTAAAATCATATGTATGATTATGGAAAGTATGATTATGTTAGGTTGTCCCACCAAGTAAAATCATATGTATGATAATGGAAAGGTTAGGTTGTCCCACCAAGTAAAATCATATGTATGATAATAGAAGGTTAGGTTGTCCTACCAAGTAAAATCATATGTATGATAATGGAAAGGTTAGGTTGTCCCACCAAGTAAAATCATATGTATGATAATAGAAGGTTAGGTTGTCCTACCAAGTAAAATCATATGTATGATTATGGAAAGGTCAGGTTGTCCCACCAAGTAAAATCATATGTATGATAATGGAAAGGTTAGGTTGTCCCACCAAGTAAAATCATATGTATGATAATGGAAAGGTCAGGTTGTCCCACCAAGTAAAATCATATGTATGATAATGGAAAGGTCAGGTTGTCCCACCAAGTAAAATCATATGTATGATAATGGAAAGGTTAGGTTGTCCCACCAAGTAAAATCATATGTATGATAACAGAAGGTTATGTTGTCCTACCAAGTAAAATCATATGTATGATAATGTAAAAGTTAGGTTGTCCCACCAAGTAAAATCATATGTATGATAGTGTAAGGTTCGGTTGTCCCATCAGTTATGTGTAATGGACCCTTTACCATTTACGGTGGCATTGCTACATTGTGTTCGTTTAAGAATCATGAGTTTGCCTCACCTGCGTTCATAACTCAAATATACATATATGAGAAGGTATTTGACAACGAATAAAATGTTTTATTTTACGTATAATAAAATCCTATAACCTGGCGGGTGGAGTCTCGTGAAGCCTTTAATGGGCTGGTCGAGATTAAAGTTTAGGCAAAAAAGTATGATGATGATTACAATGGCAAGAGTAATCATGCCTACTTGTCCCCACACTTACGGCTATCCAGTGAATATTAAAATGTTTTCCAGTGAAGCTTCCATTTCAAAAATCGACTTTGGAACCACATGAGTGTGACCAGTCAACAGGGAATGCTTACTCCTCCATTGCACATGGTTACCTCTGGTTATCCAGAGGTCTGTGCATGTATAGTGTTCGTCAGCTTTGTATACTCGCGTAGCATGCTGTAAAAACATCATTTCAAACCATAAATCTATATGACGACCAGATAACATTCTCTTTTAGGGAATTTTACAAAACTTCAATTAATTGAAAATGGCATAGCATCGGTCATTTCATTGGTATTGGGGAGGAAATACACAAGGGGTCAAAAACCAGTTCACAAAGTTAATAGCGCAAGTGACCACCATTTGCGTCGATACAGGCCTGGCATTGTCGCCTCGTAAAACGTAACAAATTGTTGAAGAATACTAGAATGCCGTTCCAAATCTAGACTAACGTCTGCTTCTACGTCAAGTCACCGGCTGGGTTAGACAGTCGACGTAAACAACGTTTCTTCTCTTCCTAGACGTGTTCAAGCAGTGTTCGTCCGGTTGACGTGAAGTCGACCCAAACCATAACACTGCTTCCGCCAACTGGACGTCGCTCCACGACACAAACGTCATTAAAACAGAAGTATTTCATGTTTACATACTTAACAGAAACAGATGAAGTAATTTACATTTAACTTGCTCCTTGAAGAAAAATAAAAATAATAACAACAATTTGAAGTCGAAACGGGAATGTTTCTCACAAACTACTGCTGACAGAAACCCGTCTATACATTGATCCCAACGACATTAGGTTTCACGTTATACCTAAGACTCATTTGAATGACTCAATAGACGAAATATAAAATTGTAGCATTTGATAACTACAAACTGTTATGCAAAAATAAAAAGTTAAATATCGGATATATATATATATATATATATATATATATATATATATATATATATATATATATATATATATATATATATATATATATATATATATATATATATATCAAGTCCATCAGAATATGATAAATCAGATATACAAATTGTCTCAATATGAAAAATAATTGCAAATCCAAGACGGGATGGGACCTGGTATCCGGAAGGAGTCAGTGTTCCCTATTATCATGCCACATCCACATCTTTTTATCTTTATTTGTCATACTTTTTGGTCAATACATTTTGAGTAACTTTATATTGCCCTATTATGTAGATCTGGGGAATTATTTACAAGTTATCTATATCCTGTTTGCTGAAATTAACAATAAACAATGTAGGTGATTACCCCGTTATTATAATTCATGTTATGTGAACATTTCAACCGAATGAAGTTAACTTAGATTTTGTTGAATTTTTATATTAAAATAGTATTTTGTTTATTTTCAAGGGATTCTAAGTCTTACATGGTATCTGATCCCACCTTTGTATACCCCTTACTTGTTTTTATTTCTAAAACAAGTCTATTCTCCAAAACTATGTTATAAAGATAGAACAAATTGACTATCACGGATTCCAAGCATTACTGAAGCTCTTGTAGTTTTGTTTCAACAGGAAAAGTCATCATCCTGTTATGATTTTTAGTTTCGTTGTGTTTCTAAACGTGTGACGATTTAGCTTGGTAAACCTTAATATTGTTTCATGAACTTCGGAATCCTAATAATTAATACATGGTAGATTTTAAAGTTCATCATCTTGTATTTTTCTTCCTCTTGTATTCTATGTTGATGATAGCCTAAAATTTTTCTAATTCTAAGGTGCAGTAGTGTTATATACAACATTTACTTTATCCGAAGATTGATTTACCGAGTGTTTAAATATTGGCGATTTGGATCAATCTATGCAAACAAGCATATCGGAGTTATCTCCCATTAATAAGTAGTCTGAAATATTTTTAAATGAATAAAAATAGAGACGTAGGAATATGACGGGAACTGTACGTTTGTGTTATTAATAAAAAATTGATTATTTATTTATATAAACTCATCTATAACTAAGTTATATTAAAACTATAAATATTTGTTTACTTAAATTATCTATAACTATGTTATGTTAAAAGTCTAAATATTTATTTATTCAAATTTATCTATAATTATAGATAAGTTTAAATAAACATATAATAACATTTGTTTGCTGTTGCGCATATATTAATTTTTGTTTTAATTTGATTTCATTTGTTTCTCGTGAGAACAATCGTGTCACTTTTTA